>ML681991.1:46859659-46901403 GCA_007922195.1 Podocnemis expansa
GTAAGCATCCTTTTTATGCTTCAGCTCAGTGCAGAGCTCTCTGTTAATTATAATCCAATAAGGAGGACAACATATTCACAGCTGTATCAGAAGTCTTTATTGAAGAGAACTGAGAGAGAAGGAGAAGACAGACAGGTTTTCCTAGCACCTAAACGACTCTCCCATTTATCACTATGACAACCCCAATGATCCTAGATAGTCCAAAACACCACATATTCCTCCCCCTCTAATGAACACCCCCCCCCCCACCGAATAAAACCCTCCCCCCCCCAGAAAGAATAAGAACTAAACTAGGAGATGAGGGTAGACTGCCCCACCTCCGGCGAACCCCCGGGGAATTATTCTGCCCCATGATGAGGGGGTCACCACTAGCTAAAGATCCAGCCGATTAGGAGGCCTTCTGTCACGAGGTGGATTACGGCGAACTTCTGGTATGCCCACCCCACAAGGTGGTATTGGTGGTGGTGGGATCACAGGTACTGAGGAAGTCGCCGGAACCGGAGAGGATGTTGTGTCCGGTTGGTTCAGGGAGGCTGAAGGCGTTGAAGGGGTGGCTGGAGCAGGAGAGACAGAAACAGTCGTTTCATGCTCTGATGTTGTATCATCAGAAAGGGTGAAGTCAGATATGTCTGCTGGAGATGCATCTTCTGGGTGGATATGATGGAGAAGCAACTGATCTACATGCCGTCGCCAAACTAGGCCACTCGCTGTCTGGACAGAGTAGGAAACAGGTCCTGTCTGGGCAATGACCGTTGCTGGGACCCATTTAGCTCCTGAAGCGTAGTTTCGAGCAAGAACTGGCTGTCCAATACTGAAGGTCCGGCCCTTTGTTCTTGGTGAACGTCTGCTGACCTGGTCCTGCTGTTGGCGTTGAACCTCTTGCCGTGTGTCTCGTGGTTTCAACAAATCAAAGCAAGAGCGCAACTGCCGTCCCATCATAAGAAAAGCTGGAGATGCCTTAGTTGTAGCCTGTGGAGTATTTCTGTAGGACAACAAGAAGTTGTCCAGACGCTTATGAAGAGGAGAACGTCCCTTTGCGGATTTTAGAGCTTGCTTCATAGTCTGTACAAATCTTTCAGCAAGTCCATTGGTGGAAGGATGATACGGTGCTGACCTGATATGATGTATTCCATTGGCCTTCATAAAAGTTTCAAAATCCTGAGAAATGAATTGTGGTCCATTGTTGCTCACCAGCTGTTCTGGAAGACCGTAACGACTAAAAAAGCCACGCAGGGTCTGAATAGTGGCTTCTGTAGTAGTGGACCGCATTACAGAGACTTCTGGCCATTTGGAATGGGCATCCACAGCAATCAGAAACATACATCCTTCAAACGGGCCAGTAAAATCAACATGGATACGTTGCCATGGCCTTTCGGGCCAATCCCATGGGTGAAGAGGTGCCAACTGCGGTGTGTTCCGGACGCTCTGGCACGAGGTACAAGCTCTAGCCGTTTCTTCAATGGCCCTGTCTAAGCCCGGCCACCAGAAATAGCTCCGTGCAATTTCTTTCATGCGCACTATGCCGCAGTGACTTGAATGGAGCTGTTCCAACAAACGTGGTCTTAATGAAGGTGGGATAATAACACGCATACCCCACAACAAACACCCGGATTGGGTTGATAACTCTGTCCTCCTAGACACATAGGGGCGGAGGTCAGGAGAGACCTGAGAGTCAGGTAAGAATGTTCCATGCATCACGAAATCCATAACTCGTGAGAGTACTGGGTCAACCCGTGTTGCTTTCTTCACTTGAGTAGCCGTGACAGGTGTGTTTTCCACCTGTTCAAAGTAAAAGATTCCTTCCTGACCCTGATCCTGCGGGTGTGCCGGTAAGGGTAGTCTTGAAAGGCCATCAGCATTGCAATGCAAAGAGGATTGCCTGTACTTGATTTCATATGTGTATCCAGAAAGTATCAATGCCCATCGTTGCATCCGACTAGCAGCCAAATGTGGGATGCCTGTGTGTGGCCCCAAAATTGATGTCAGGGGTCGATGGTCAGTGAGAAGTGTGAACTTCTTTCCCCACAGGTACTGGTGAAATTTCCGAACGCCAAAAACAATGCCCAGTGCTTCGCGTTCGATTTGGGCATAGTTAGTTTCGGCCTTGGTCAAGGAGCGTGAAGCAAAAGCAATAGGCCTCTCTTCACCAGAAGGCATAATATGTGACAATACAGCTCCAACTCCATAAGGGGAGGCATCACAAGCCAACTGAAGGGGCAAGGATGGGTCAAAATGTGTCAGAACCTTAGAGTTTACCAGTGAGCGTTTAGCTTCATTAAACGCAATATCACAGGCTTCAGTCCAGTTCCAGGCCTTTTTCGGCCCCAGAAGCTCATGTAGGGGTTTCAGGAGTGTCGCTAATTGTGGAATAAACTTGCCATAATAGTTTAATAAGCCTAAAAAAGAGCGAAGTTGGCTTACGTTCTGAGGTAGCGGAGCATCCACAATAGCCTTAACCTTGGCTGGAGACTTATGGAGACCATCAGCATCAATTATATGTCCTAAATATTCAACTGAGGGCTGGAAAAACTTACATTTGTCTCGGTGAACACGCAGACCATACTCTTCCAGTCTTTGCAGAGTAGCTTCCAAGTTCGTGAGGTGTTCCTCCTCATTTTTGCCCGTGACCAGGATGTCATCCAGATAGCACTGTACTCCGGATAAACCACTCAAAATCTGATCCATTGCCCTTTGGAACAAAGCTGGGGCTGAAGTAATGCCGAAAGGTAAATGACAGTATCTGTACAACCCCTTATGTGTTACAATTGTCAACAATTCTTGAGATTCTTCTTCAACATGCATCTGTAAGTACGCTTGACTCAAATCAATCTTACTAAATTTTTGTCCTCCAGCCAGACTTGCAAAGATGTCCTCAATGCGGGGAAGAGGATATTGTTCTGCACGTAACACTGGGTTGACAGTGACCTTGAAATCTCCACAAATCCGAATGGAGCCATCCTTCTTCACTATTGGGACAATGGGTGTCGCCCACTGACTGTGAGTAACTGGCACCAAGACTCCCTCTTTGACTAACTGCTCCAAGTTTTCTTCCACCTTGGGTCTGATGGCAAATGGCACCATCCTGGCCTTCAAACATTTGGGTCGGCAATCAGGCTTTAGATTTAAGTTCACAGTGATTCCCTTCATACTGCCTAAGTCTTCACCAAAAACAGCAGCATGTTTCGTTAGTATTGCTGCTAGATTCATTTCTTCTTTAGTCAATTGATACACTTGTGACCAATCGAGTTGGATTTTCCTGATCCAAGATCTTCCCATTAGGGCTGGGTAATTCCCCTTTACCACAAACAGTGGTAGCTTTGTGGTCTGTCCATTGAGTTCTACTTTCACATCAATAGTACCCAACAGGGGAACAGTCTCTCCAGTATATGTGTTCAAAACGACTACTGTCGGCTTAAGTGGCAGATGTCTAAAGTCCTTCTCATACACAAGATTAGAAACTAATGAAACTGCTGCGCCAGTGTCCAGTTCCATGCGTGTAGGTTTGCCTTCTAACACAGGTGTTACCCAGAATTTACGTGGGCCAGCTGTTATAGACAAAACATGGATGGAATCTTCATCTTCCAATTGGGTATCACTATGATCACCAGTATTCTGCTCTACTGCATGCAGAATTTCCCTCTTAGTCCGCCAACACAACGGCCCATTTTTGTCAGGTCTGTCACTTCTGTTCGGCTCACCCTTCCTTTGTTTGCAGGCACGTTCAACGTGCCCTCTCTTACCACATTGTCGACACCGTAGTTCTTTAAACCGGCACTCTGATGCGAGGTGGTCCTGCTTCCCACACCGGTAACATTCTTGTCTCCCCCGTGCCCTGGGAGCAGATTGTAGGGATACTTTACGGACACTGACCCCGATCTGTTGCATGTCTTGGGTGACGCGTTCCATGGAGACTGCAATTTCCACAGCCTTCTGCAAGGTGAGTTGACCTTCAGTCAATAGGCGTTTTCGTGTTGGTTCACTGTGCAGGCCACACACCAGCCTGTCACGCAGCATTTCCTCTAACATGTTCTTGAAGTCACAGTGTGCTGCCAGCTTCCGCAGAGCTGCTACAAATTGTACAACTGATTCACCTTCCTCTTGGTTCCTTTGGTAGAACCTATACCTCTCGGCAGTTACTAGTGGCTTTGGGGAAAAATGTGCTCCCAGAACTTCCACTAGGTCCCCGTAAGGTTTCTGCTCTGGCTTCTCCGGATAAAGCAAATCACATAGCAAATTATAAGTCTTAACTCCAATGACTGTTAGAAAAACTGGTACCTTCTTCTCATCAGTTATGTCGTTTGCTATTACAAAATTTTGAAATCGGGCTGTATATGTCTGCCACGAATCTGCCGAACAATCATATGCTTCAAAGGGGGTAGTAAGTAAAGCCATGATGCCCTCTTGTGGTTATTGTTTGTCTCTTCCCTTAACAGCAGGCAGATCAGCTTTCAGAATAGCCAGCCAGCCTTATCTCTTCCTTGTACTTAACAGGCAGATCAGCTTTCAGAATAGCCAGCTAGCCCTTAGGCAAACAAATCAGCTTTCACAGCTACCACCCAACCCCCATGCAAGCAGTAAAATAAAGTTTTGCTTCTTACATTGTATTCTGGTTTTCCAAAGTTGCCAGGATTGTTAAGGATAGCTACTCCATCACATATCCCATCCTCTGTCGCCAGATGTAGAGTTTTAAGGGGAATTATAATCCAATAAGGAGGACAACATATTCACAGCTGTATCAGAAGTCTTTATTGAAGAGAACTGAGAGAGAAGGAGAAGACAGACAGGTTTTCCTAGCACCTAAACGACTCTCCCATTTATCACTATGACAACCCCAATGATCCTAGATAGTCCAAAACACCACAATGATTACCTGTTCTGTTCATTCCCACTGAAGCACCTGATGTTGGCTACTGTCAGATGATATGATACCAGACTAGCGGGACCATGGGTCTGAGCAAGTATGATTGTTCTTATGTTCACAGTAAGACCACTGACAGATATTGAAGAAACTTGTCAGATCTGTCACACCTAGTGATTACATAGCATCTTGCACAGTAGGGGTTGCACTCTGATGGAGAGTTGAACTCACTACACTAGCAATGATAATAATAATTCTGTGCCTCACATTACAAACTGCAAGACTGAGCCCAGACATTTTATTTTATGCAGGAGCAGCTGTGCTCCACATAGCAATGCCTAACTCATTTTTTCAATGTAAGAAGTAACATTTCCACTGACATTTAATGGGGTCTTGGTTCTGAAGTTCCTAAATCCATTTTAAAAATGAGATTTAGGCTCCTAAATTAGTAGATGTTGCAAAGCTGAGTGAAGCAACACCTAAATAACTTAAAAAATCTGGGTCTATAGTTGGTCTTTGGAATATTTGTTTCTTTGTTATCCAAATTTATATTTTTCACTTTTAAACTATGTGCCTCATCTGAATCTTATGAAAGGCTGCCATGGACTTCCATGGGGTTTGGATGGATCACCGTCTTCAAAGGGAAGGTTTGTGCCTGGGCTGATCAAGTTCCATAAACATTGGCTAAATTGTTGGCAGACCAACCAGAGATACTGCATCCCTCTTCTTCAGAGAGGTGTAACTTTAGATCTTCATTTCCATGATGTTTTCCATGAACCATGTCTCCTTATTGTTGACCCTATAAACTCTCTGTGAGATACACATTGCACTATAATCCCATGAGCCTTGTGTGTGTCATGTAAAGGGCTTTGGAGACCAAGCCTCAAATGGTCTCCAAAGCAGATGAAATAGCTCTGCCTTTCTTGTAACATCTACCTTCTGCATCCAAGTGGAAAGACACAGCTCAGAGCCACAGGTACGTGGAAAAGCCTTTTGTTTCCATTTCAAATGGGTAAAGGCTGCTTTGTTCTGACTCTATCATTGAAAGAAATGGTTATCACAGTTATCATTATGAATGGCAACATGAATTCTGCAAGGGATAGAAAACCTTGTGCCTCAGGGTTCAAGCTAATCCCTAACTATAGAACCCACCAGACAGGCAGATTATTCTATAACTGCTTAATGCAGAATGCTCATACCTTCCTCTGATTTATATTGTGCTAAGTGTTGTCACAGACAGGATGCTGGACTCTCTCAACCTTGAGTCTGACCAGCGTCATAAGCCTAACATTCCTAATAGAAATCAGTTGGCATGATTTTACTCTCACTTACAGTGGCAAAAATCAGAGGTAGTTTCACATTTATCCAGTAAGTAACTAGCCGTGACAGGGTGAAAGAACAAGAAGGATTGATGATTTTAATGGCTGAGAATTTAATCTATCAGTGATGCAAGCCCACACCATCACAGTTTATTCAGTTAACTCTGATATCATCAGTTAGGCATTTGATGACCTTTATGACTTAGAACCAATAATGTTCAGGTACTGCACCTCATAAGCCAATAACTGATGGCTTATTCATGTCAACGCTTAAGGACAGGTGCCAAGCTTCTCGAGGACAATGAAGGGTTGGACTGCATATCAACCCTGATCTTCCATGATTCTATGAATGCATGGCAGTCAGTGCTGGCAGATGCAAGCTCAAAACCTGTGGAACTGCTAGCATGGACAGATATGCTTGTAAATTGCTTCCTTGATGCAAAATCATTTCACAAGTTTTTTTCCAGAAAGGATAATTCAACAAGTTTCTTGAAAATGTTGGCACCAGTTGGCACTTGTTTTTTTTATAATGTTGCACTTAGTCTGCCCTATGAAAGCGCTGAAAAGACAATCCCAGTATACTATAGACCCGTAACACAAGTCAGTCTGAGCAAATTAATAGAATGAAAGAGAGGGCTCTCAAAGGCTTAGAAGAGTGGAACTTGATAGGAATAACTAAGCGTGACTTCTGGAACAGTGTATTGTGCCTCAGCACTTCATATAGTGCGGGCGGGAGGGCAAAAAGTAGCTGGCAGGAACTCATACATCAATTTTATTTGGATTTTCAAAAGACACTTGACAAAGTTCTTACTGAAAGCTATTAAGGAAACTGAATTATAAGTTGGTGAGTGATCTATCATAGATGAAAATGGCAAAAGATGCCTGGAGGTTTGAGTGTCATTGAGCAATAGTGATTTTTTTATAAATAGATGATCTTTTCTTAGGGAGGCCAGTTTTGCATCTCTTTCCAATTGGGTATCAAGCATAGTAACTTCTTGTACCATGGTGAGGACTCAGGAGTTACTCTGGAATGACACTGGTGGAAATAACATCAATGCTAAAAAAAAAGTAGACTGTCTCTGTAGGTTACTTCCCTACCCAGGCAGAATTTAATGAAAAAAAAATCCAGCATTAATTTGCCAGAACTTATATTTCTTTGGCAATCATGGCTGATTTACATGATCATTTGTTACCATTGTTCTCAGTCCTCTCAGAGACAAGAATGTTGTATAAATAACAGTGATTTGATGGAGATTTTCAAGGCCATCTAACACAAATCTCCAGGCATGAATTCTGTTCAAGAAATCCACCCATCCATCCCTTTACAATCCGTCTATCTGACCATCCCTCTATCTATCTACAGTATGATCACTATATGTCTACAAGACACTATAGGTTTGTGGCTGGATAAGACATATTTTTAGTGTCATCTTCTTTGTCCAAACACACAGTATCTCCACCCTTTATCAATGCTTAGCATAAGGAACCATTTAGCATGAGACAGGGAACACTAACTGATCCCTGTTGAAACAGTATCGGAAGTCTGTTCTGAATCTTTTTGGAGCCTATTGATCTGTGTTTATTTTTAGCGTAATCAGCAAAGGCTGATTTTTCTACAAATAACATAAGTCCCCTTGTCCCTTCCCATGGAAACTTGCCAGCTTTCTGCAGTCTGAGTTCTTTATGGGCAGTTCATGGTATTAATGTTGTTAATATGCATTTTCCTTTGAAACCTCCAATACTGATCAATAAAAGGAATAAAATATCAAACTATTATTTGACTATTGCACATAGAAGCTGTTGTATTCATTTAACTGTAATCGATGGGCAAAAAGTGATCATATAACACAGTCATTGTCCAACATCAAACAGTTTGAAACCAGCTCTGGGATCTGGTAAGCATAGACTTCAATCTCCTTAGTCCTTAGGAAAGAAGTAAATTGAGCACATATTTTGTTCTTCTAACATGGGAAACTCACTTCTAAAAATCCTTTTAGCCTTTTTTAAGATATAGAAAGGAAGGAAAAATACTGAAAGCTTCTGATCTGTGAGATAAGAAGTGAGTTTTTTTTATTTTAACAACATCCGTTGTTCCCTTTCCTTTGATATGGAGAGAGAATTTAGAAGGGGGGAAAAATACAACACAGTATCTAGATGGTATCAAAATGGGCATAATCATTTTTGGGGGGGAATCCCAAGATGGTTGTTGAAGTGGATTGGTAAAAAATGATGTTGTTGTTGCTGTCATCCAAGCCCATTTGAGAGAGGACAAAAAAAGACACATAAGGGAAAAAAAAAACAGCAAAAGATAGAAAATGCAGATTCTGTCTTGGGTGACTTTTGCTGGAAGTCTCACTTCTGGGAAAGCACTAGGAGAGCATGCAGACTTACTAGGCACTCAGACCTGCAACTAGAAAACTTGTACCAGCATCAGATAGTTTAAGGCATTGCTCCTAGCTTCCTCTTTCTGGTCATTAGCTCAAAGCAGTGTTTCTAATGTACAGTTTTGGTCTGCTACACCAGATCCTTATTAGAGAAAAGCTAAAAGGGGAAGGAGAGGGCAGAGAAAAGAAAAAGAATAAGTGAATAAGGGAAAGGACACATAATGGCTGGGTAAACAGAGTTTCACATCACAGTTGGTGTTTGGGATATAGCTGGAGCTGATGGGGTGACCATGTTATTTTGGTCTCCATCTCTGACCCTGTTGGGTCAAGACATCTCTCTGGATTCAACCCACAAAGGCCCTGGGCCCTAGGAAATGGTAGAGGTGGCAACCATAATGGCGAAGCTGTCTGAAGTAGCCAATTTTTCTTGAAGATTTCTTTCTTTAAGAGTGAGGGTCAAATAGTTTACCCCCTCATTATTTTGTTTACCAATTTGGCCTACTTTTCGCAACTTCAATTTTGGTTCATTGATTTTCAGTTCACATCTTCTTGTTTACCAGGCATGACCATAACACTGTCTTTGAGTTACTTCAGGAGCCTTTTGTGTTTGAATTAATTCTCTCTGTCTGCCTGCCTTGTTGCTGTTTTTATTCCTATCACAACTTATTGTCATTAGTTATTATGAAACTTTTAAAACTGTTATCCATTTCCCCACAGGTAGGCTCCCAATTAGGGTATATTTGTAGGTCCATTTATCACAGCTGAGACACAGTAATGGAGCATGACCCAGTTATGCTAGATGCTGTACAAACAGAACAAAAAGAGAATGAACAGATCACCAGGCTGATCTGAAATGGCAGTTCTTACACTCCAATGTAACACTGCATTCTGCTGAAGCAGCTCTGCCCTGTGTTACCTATTTGGAGACTCACCTCCTTCACTGTGGCTTTGGCCAGATAATTATCCTCGGTAAGCAAATCTATCTGTCTGCCAACCCTGCCCCCAATCTGAATAGGGAAGATTTCATGTCATAGTATGGACAAAACGAAGGATAGTGAATTTGGAACCTTGTATGGCGTGAGGTTTGGGATGGAAAGGAAGTTGAGGAAGCGGAGACTGGAAAGTTGGCTTCCCTCCCCAGCACAGAGTTAAGGATATGATGCACTAGCTGTGATGCAGTAGCCATGCCAGCCGTGACTCATGGAGGAGTAGCACAGTTTTTATTTTCCTTCCTATGCAAGTTTTGCACCAGACCCAAGGTCAGTGCAGCCACCTTAGCTGACATACAAAGGAGGTGAGATGTTCCAAGCCATCTGAGATTTTGGGATGCCTGACTCAGATACAGATTGATGGCAGTGAGACATCTGCCTCTCAGCCACCTTTGAAAATCCTGGTCTGTTGTTTTTATATATTGAATATGTTGGCCATACAGTGAGAGATGTATCTGGCCTCATTTTGCGTGCTCTCACTCATTCCTTTCTGTAGCTGAGGGACAGCCGCTGGTCATCTCAGGAAGCTCAAGTAGTGCTGTGTGATAAGTGGTAAGAGGAATGATGATATAGGATTCCTCCCTTGGTTAAGTCATTTAGTCTCTGTCTGCCTTTGTTCCTTATCAATAAAATGGGGAAAGGTCACCTTCCTAGATGAAAGGGATTTAGGAAGGACAAATACATTACAGATGGTGTTGCTAGAGGATGATGGTGCAATGGGATGATGTTGTGATGGGAGCAATGTTAGTGTATTAGATAGATGATTAATGGTGCTTTCAGACTCCTGCCATCACAAATTACGATGGCATCATAGCAAATACATTTTGATTCCACTGGTGTAAATGGACAAGAAAGTGGAGCTGTCTATTTGTACCCTATTTTGCTATGAAGTACTTCAGCATAAACCTCCCAGGTCAAATTCTTCTTTCAGAAACCCTAGTAGAAAGCCAGAGTAACAGCACAGTTAACAACTATAGTTCTGCCTCACCCACAGATCTCACAGAACTTTAGGAGATTGATTTCCCTTTTATTGGTGAGGAAGCTGAGGCACGTAGCTGGCACAGGACTTTTCCTAGGTCACCCAACAAGGCACTGACAAATTTGGGGATAAACCTAGGTCTCCTTAGCCCCAAAAGAGCAGTTTGTTCAGTTGTGCGCATTATTTACTGGCTTAATTAAAAGAAAAGGCTCAGGCTTTTGGGGCCAAATTCTGTTCTCTTTTACTCTAGAGTCAATCCCTAGTGACTCAGTGGAATTATGCTGCTCAACTGAGATCTAAATCCAATCCCCAGTATTAACAAGTGGAGAGATTAGGATCAGCTGTGGAGGTTCCCAGTTCCTCTTGTTATTTCTCTTTCTCCCTTCTCTCCATTCAGATTCTGAGCATGGGCAGTGAGAATGGTACCATTGTGACTGAATTCATCCTCCTGGGCTTCATATCAGCCCCAGAACTGCAGACCCTGCTCTTCATGTTGTTCTCTGTCAGCTACATTGTCATCCTGCTAGGAAACGCTGGCCTCATTCTGGTCATTCACCTTGACTCCCGCCTGCATACGCCTATGTACATCTTCCTCAGGCACCTGTCCTTTGTGGACCTCTGCTACTCCTCTGCAGTCATCCCTAAGGCTCTGAACAGTTTTGTGACAGGCAACGGGACCATCTCCTTCCTGGGATGTGCTATGCAGTTCTGCTTTTTTGGTGGCATGCTGACCACTGAGTGCTGCTTGCTGGCTGCGATGGCATATGACCGCTTTGTGGCCATTTGCAAGCCGCTGCTCTACACAGTTGCTATGTCTGAGGAGGTTTGCACCTGGCTTCTGTCTTGCTCCTACATAAGTGGGTTCCTGAACTCCTTGATCCAGACCCTCTGCACCTTCAACTTGCCCTTCTGTAGAGCTAACCAGGTTGACCATTTTTTTTGTGACATCATACCCTTACTGAAGCTCTCCTGCACTGATACCCGGAGCAATGAGACAGTCATTCTGGCCTCAGCCTGTGTCATCGGTGTCAGCACCTTCCTGACCACATTCATCTCCTACCTGTATATCTTCATGGCCATCCTCAGGATTCCCTCCCCCCAAGGAAGACACAAGACTTTCTCTACCTGCACCTCCCATCTCACTGCCGTCTCCATCTTCTTTGGGACTCTAATTTTCATGTACTTGCGGCCCAGGCCAAGTTATTCTGGCCAGCAAGACAAAGTGGTCTCTGTTCTGTACACCATAGTCATTCCCATGGGGAATCCCATGATCTACAGCCTGAGGAATAAAGAAGTCAAAGAGGCATTAAGGCGAAGGCTTCCTGTGACAGTCAGTGGTTGGCATCCTCCCTCCAATCCCTCCATCAAAGAACCTGGCCTAAGCAGAGCTATTTATAACACATAGACTGGAGTGAGAGACCAAGACTCCATGACATTCACAAGGACCTTTGTTAATGATGACCTATTAAAGATGGACAAAGATTGTCAATTGACTGAAGACGATTAGATGATGAAATCCATCCACATGGAATGAGAGTAGAATGCCTTTCCTTCTTAGTATCCTCTTAACAGCCCAGGCCAAGATACCACAGTGATAGACAACAAAATGAAACACTTTAGATATATTGATAATGAACAGACAACAGGCAACGATAGACAGTCCTAGACTAAGAAATAATGAACAGAAGTGGGAGGGGAATATCATTCTAATATTTATATTCTTCTAGGAAGGGGATAAATTATAAAGTAACCTGAATCAATTTTTATGGTACAGAAGGTACTGTGAAGTACTTGGTAAAGGATGACCATCATTTTCCAAAGTGACTTTCAGTTTTGGATCTTTTAACTTTTGAGCATTAAACTTCAGACATCTGAGATTCCAGAGGATTTGAGGAGACACAACGTCCATGGTCCATCCACTTCTCCATATCTGTTAAAGATGTGCCCTGCAGGCTGGCATCTCCTTGGAGAAACCTAGCCCAGAACAGAAGGAGTCAGAAAGAGCACAAAGGCTGTCTATGCTATTAAAAATCTCAGGCCTCAAACCCATATTCAACTCTCATGTAATAACTCTGACCCAAGAATTATCTCTATGTGAAGAACAAATTTTCTTGCTATTTTTGGGTATGTCTACGCTATGGGTTTATGTCAACTTAAAGCCCCTTAAGTCAACTTAAACAAAGCCCTGGCCACATTGCGAAGGTATTAAGCTGACTCAAGTGTTTGCTTAAGTTGACCTAAAATAACTCTCACTTGTAAAGTCGACTTGGCAGTTAAATCAAATCTACTAAATTGTCTTAAGCCAATGTAGCCTGGGAGTTAGCTTAAGTCGACTTAATTGTCCTCCTAGCTATCTGAAACATGGGGATTGGAGCTGGACAGAAGGCACAACACATTTGGGAACGTTCCCAGCTGTGCACAACACATCAAAACCACCTATGACTTAGCCCCAGCCCTGCAGCCCTGCATCCTGGCACTACAGCCCATGTTGCCTTCCCCTGACCTGATCCATTGTCTCTCTCCTTTTCTGCCTAACCCCACATCTCTCTCCTTCTCAGCCCAAACCTGCCTCTCCCCATCCGACAGACCCTACGTGTCTCTCTCCCCTTCTCCAGCCCATCCCTGCCCATCTCTTTTCTTGTCTTCTGCAGCGTGACCCCAAGTCTCTCTCCCCTTCTAAAGGCCAACCCCGTGTGTCTCTCCCCTTCTCAGCCCGACCCCCCTAATATTGTTGTAAGACAAACACAGAGTCCTATGGCACTTTTTAAGACTAACAAATGTATGTATTGCATGCATTTCATGGGAGAAAATCCCACTTCATTGGATTTTTTTAAGATGGGGGAACTTACAGGATGGTAGGAAAATAAATGCAGGGGAGTGTAAGACATAGGATCAGATCACACTGTAACAGCAAATCAAAGCAGTTAAGTTTGAAAACTGAGAAACTGCACATAGAAACAAGAAAGAAAGAAGTTCTTATTTCTTTTAGAGCAGATTGTGTGAAAGCAGGATTAAATCATGACTATGGATATTTTACAAAAGGTTATTTGACTTCACTGTCTCTGTGTGCTGTTTCCCAGTGTTTGAATCTTAACAACTGCTGTGCCCTGCCCCTGCTTTGCCAGCAGGGCACAGGCCCTGGATCTCTGGCCTGCAGCACAGCCAGAAGGGGAGCAATATGGCTCTGGGACACTTCAGGTAAGCGGCAGCTGCTCGAAGAGGCTCAAAGCTGGATCAGGCCCATACTATTGCCGACATGCGGCAGCTGCAGGATCAGGTCCCGGATCCCAACCCCCCCTCCAGTAACACCCCTGGCTGGCAGTTGCCCCATGGCACCTGGTCCAGAGCTGGAGGAGTCTGGACAATGCAGGGGAGGGAGTGCTGTATGGAGTGCTGTGCTGGCACATTGCTGGGCCACGTCAGGCTCCCTGACCTCCCTGGGCTCCCTGTTGCAACACAAGAGTATGGAGGGTGATGTGGTCTATCACCTCCTGTTGTAAACAAGTGGCCGGGAGAGAGGGGCACTTCTGCTATGGTGCACTGCAGGTCAGCTACCCACAGTGCACCACTCCTAGGGAAACCTAGCAGCTGCCAGTGTGGATGTGGGCAGTCTCATGGCATTTTTGAGTGTGGACACTCTAAGCTGACTTAATAAGGTCTACTTTTAAATGAGCATTATTAAGATGGCTTAACTGAGCCCTGTAGTGTAGACATAGCCAAGAAGATAGAAGCTGCCTGGTGGAAATTATGGAAGTTATTCACCTAGGATAAAATATCTGTCTTTCTCCATTGACCATGCTTTTACTCTGAGTTTCTTTATATGCATACTAATGGATATGAGTACTGTCTCTAGTGTGTTATCTATTTATGCAGCACTAAAAATCCAGATTAATGCTCGTAAAATCTATGGGGTTACTGTAACAATAAATCAGTGTAAACTAGATCAGAATGTACCTAGCTAGCTGGCTAGAGATTAAGCTGTCAATGTCACCATGTTGAGTGTCTTTTACATAATATTGGGTAACTATGGGTGACTCCGTAGTGAACTTTATGAAGAATGAGTATTTTCATTTCTTTATAGGACAAATTGGGATATGATGATATCAGACCACAACCTTTTCATTGTTCTACAAGTTCAAGCTCTGAACCAGGTCAGCTGCTGCCAAGGGCAGCCAAAAGTACAGCTTTCCAGACAGTTGCCATGCCAGGAAAAGTTAACTAAGGCAAAGTAAGTGCAAGGATAGCAACTGTATGTAGGCAAAACAATATGATCACATTTCTTTGAATTATTCTAACATTCCAGTGACGTGGAACAGTTGACACTTCTTTGAGATTCATACCCAAGTGAATTGTTATGAGCCTCAGACCTGAATTGACTTGGGCTGCTGAGTCAGCATCACAGAGCTGGTCTGTCAGTATCACAACCTCATTAACTCCACATGGGCGAGCACAAATATGTTTCTCCTACATTGCATCAGCAGCTTTTCGGATGCAGCCACCAAAGGATTCCACAACTCAGGCAACTGTGAGGTTGTAAGCTGGTCACTAAGGCTATGTCCACACTAGCAAATTAGTTCAAATTAAGGAGCCTTAATTTGAATTAATTTGAAGCCTAGTTCAGACTGAATTTTTTTTTAGTTCAAACTAGGCAAAGTTTAGTTCAAATTAGTTAGTTCAAACAATTAGTTTGAACGAACAGCTTCGTTCAAACTAATTTGTATATTTAGTTTGAACTAACACAATGTGGACACACTAGTTTGAACTAAATAAATATGAATTAGTGGTCAGTTTGAACTAAAAGCAATTACCCAGAGGTAAAGACGAAAATAGCTGTGTCCTGATCCTGGGTCAATAACTTCAGTTCCACTGATTTCAGAGCAATTAGGTATAACAATGCAAAATGAAGATTTTTTTATTTCAAGGGACCTATGGGAATCTACACCAGATAGGGATTTGGGCCACTGATGTTCCTGGTGCTACAACTGGTTTACTGGGTATCTGGTCAATTACATAATTTGATATCCATAGTCCTTGCCTTTCAGTCTAAATGAAAGAGAAAAGTTCTTAACCAGACTCAATTCCTCTGGCACTCCAGCATGTGAGACTCACAGCAAAGATTGCTCAGAGTTATCTTCCCATATTAGAATACTACTCAGAATAAACATAACTATGAATGCTATTAACTACTAAAATAATAAATCGTATCCCAAGAAAACAAAAATGAAATTAAACAGAACAGTAAGAAGCCCAAGAGTCCCAAAGTTCAGGTGGAGCCACTCATATCTTAGTTGCAGTCTCTGTTCACACCCAGAGGCTTGAGTGGAAAGAAGTAGCAATCCTCTTCTTCTTCGTCTGCAGAAATCTTCAGCAAGCATCCATGCTGTCCTTTCTCCTCTGCATCCAGCATCATGCAGTCCATTCACTGGTCAACCAGGTCTCAGCCCCATGAAAGAAAACCTCTCTGCAAAATACTCCACAGCAGGGAGAAAACATCTTGCAGTCCACGCTTGGCTGAGATTCTCTCATGAACACTGAGCACATGGCTCTTCTCATTGTAGCTCTTTGTAGTTGCTGCTTTTAAGGCTGCTGCTATCATGCTTCCAACCACAGCAACAATAACAAACCTTGTGGAGCATGCTCAAAATGCCACCACTCCCTGCTACCAGAAAGTTCTGGTTTCCAGGCAGCTAATTTGCCCAGCAATAGTAACCTACCTTGAATGGGTGTCTCAGAAAGAAGCCTGGTTTAGGCATGTCGGTTACACAGTGATGGAGTAGGAGCAACCTTCCTTTACTGCTGTCATTTCCTGTGATGTTACGTTTGTGTTGTGCAGGTTAATGGGAGGCAGGACACCTGGGTTCTGTTCTTAGCTCTGCCACTGCACTAATGTGTGGCCTTGGGCCCTTCACTTCCTCTGAGGGGCATCGCTGGCACCTGGCACATGGTGCACGTGACCTGAGTCCTGGCGCCAGTGCCCTGAATGTCTGGGATGCTCACTGCCTCTCCCTGTCCTCGTCCCAGGCCAGGTATCCAAGTCTGGGCTGGCCACAGTGGTGCCCCCTCTCTCACCTGGGCCACCCGTGGTAGCCACTATCTCGCCCCACCTGTCCTCAGCCAGGGATCTGGGGCCAGGCTGGAAGTGGCAGCAGCCCAGGGCCCCGCTTCCAGATTGGGGCAAGGGGGCGGGGCTGGGGCCCAGGGGCAGAGCCCAGGCCCAGGCCCCAGGTCCTTCCACGGAGCAATGATGCTCTTGCTTCCTCTCCCTGGACCTCTGTTTCCCCACCATGTCTCTGTCTTGACTACTTAGACTGAAGGCTTCTGGCATGACAGCCTGTATTTTAGCATGTGTATGCTCAGTGCCTGCTTCTATAAGATTCGGGTACAATTAAAACATGTGGAAGTGTGTCTCCATTTTTCTACACACACTCAGAAATGACTTTTCCTTAGGAACAAAGCTATTGTTGATCTTATTGGGGTCAAATGTTATTTTCTCAGCCATTTACAGAAATTTTATTGAAGAGTTGAAGGTGAACATTTCTCATATTCCCACTCGTCCAGATCAATTTCTTTGTCCAAACCACTCTTTCATCTTTACATGAGTTGTTTTCTACTCAACATCTTTTTCAGAAGTAAATGACTTCTTTATTTTTTTCGTAATGGTTCTAACTTTAAATGTGTACATCTTCATGTTGTTTATACACACAAGCGCACATACAAATATGCAATATAACTAAACCCATGGGTTTAACTAGCACTTGCCAGAATGGCAATCTAACCTAACACAAATCTCTTGCCAACAGTATTTACTAAAATATATTTTATCATCTCTTAATATCAAATGTAACCCCACTACAGAAAGGATGTGGACTTATTGGAAAGAGTCCAGCAGAAGCAACAAAAATAATTAGGGGATGTGGCACACGACTTATGAGGAGAGATTGAAAGAACTGAGATTTTTTTAGCTTGCAGAAAAGTGAGGGGGATTTCATAGTGACTTTCAGTTACCTGATGGGAGGATTCCTGCAAGGACTGAACCAGGCAGTTTTCAGTGGTAGGAAACGACATAACTAGGAAGAATGCTCTCATATTGCAGTGGAGGAGGTCTCAGCTGGCTATTTGGAAAACTGTTTTTCAGTAGGAGGATGGTGGAGCATTGGATAGGTAACATAAGGAGGAGGTGGAATCTCCATCCATAGAGGTTTTTCAGTTGTGGTTTGACAAAGTCCTGGCTAGGAGGTTTTATCTGGAGTCAGTCCTGCTTTGAGCAGGGGTTTTCTCTAGATGACCTCCTTAGGCCTCTTCCAACCCTATCTTCTGGAATTCTAGGATTCTATCTTTTACCCAAGATGAAGAATCCTGGTGATTGTAATATCTCCTGATATGGAATCTCTTCCATACCTCTACTCATTCTTGTTGTCCTGCTCTGTGGCTTTTCCAATTCCAATACACCTTTTTTGAAGTGACATGACCAGAAACATACAATATTTAAGCTGTGGAAGTATCACAGATTTATATAGTAGCAATGGAGTGGGATTCTGCTGATCAAGTACACCATAGCTCGTGACCAGCTTCCAGGCCAATGAGGGTTCCTGTCAGAGTGTCTAACTGATATACACAGCAAACTTTTTTTATAGATATCTAAGCTATGTTATTCAAAGTGGCCTGAGTGAATTTGACACAAATCTGCCAGTGGGATTTGGGCAGTAAACATCATTTGGTCCTTCTGAAAGTGACACTTTAAATCATGTCTAAATTTTGGATCACACCTTTCCTGAAGGCTCCCTTCACCTCTTTGGGTATGTCCACACAGGCTTCTTATTTCAAAACAACAGAGGTTGTTTTGAAACAAGAAGTGGCATGTCCACACGACGCACCGTTATTTCGAAACAACGGGACCCCTTGTTTCAAAATAACGGCCATTATTTTGAAACCATTAAACCTCGCATCTAATCGAAATAGCTGTTGTTTCTAAATGGTTGTTTTGAAACAATGGCTTTCGGACACAGTGTTTTGAAACAACACCATTGTTTCGAAACAACTGTTTCAAAACAACACGTCCAAATGGCCTTATTTTGAAATAATCATTTCAAAACAATGGCTATTTTGAAAGCAGGCTTTCCCTTAATTCAAATGAACAAATTGTTAATTCGAATTAACTTATTTCGAAATAAGGACTTTATTTTGAAATAATTCATTTCGAAATGGGTTATCTCGAAATAATGATGTATGTGTGGACATAGCCTTTGTTCCTCAGGCTATAGATGATGGGGTTGAACATCAGGGTGATGACCATGTACATGAGAGACAGAGCTTTGCGAAAGCCTGGAAACTGCTCTGCTGATGGTGCCACATACGTGATGATAACAGACCCATAATAGACTCACCACAAGCAGGTGAGAGGCACAGGTGGAAAAGGCCCTCTGCCTATCAGTGGAGGAGGCAATTCACAGGATGGCAGAAAGGATAAAAAGATAAGACACAACAGTGAAGAGGAAAGGACCCAGAGATACGAGAGTGCAGGAGACCAGAATGATCATTTCTGCCAGGGGGCTTTTTGTGAAGGACAATCTGAACAGCTCTTCCATGTCATAGAACAAATTATTGATTTCTTTGGGCTGCAGAAACTTAGCTAGGGCACCATTTCCAGTGCTAACACACTGACTGAGAAACTAGTTACCCAAGAGGCAGATAGAAACTGAAGGCAGACCCTGAGGTTCATCATAACTGAGTCAGTTGCATATGGTTGTGTAACAGTCACAAACCATGACAGCAAGAATGAAACACTCTATGCAAGCCAAAGCAATGAAGAAGAAGAATTGTGTGGCACAGTCCATGAAGAAGATTGTCCTATCTTCCCATAGGAACCCAGCCAGCAGCATGGGGGCAATGACTGAAATATAGCAGATTATCAGGAAAGATGGGTTCCCCAGGAAGACCTACATGGGAGTATGAAGGTGCTGATCAGCGACAACTAATGTGACAATGAGAAGGTTCCCAGCCATTGTCAAAATGTAGATTATGAGAAATAGCACAAAAAGTAGACTTTGAACTTTGCCCTTGTTCCTGAATCCCAGGAAGATGAACTTGATGATGGATGCTTGATTTTTCCATTAAAGGGTGTACCATCTCTGGAAAGAAAGAATGAAGTTAATGAAACTTGAAAAACCTTCTCTCCCTAAACATACAGAAAAATGTCCTTGCTGTTCCCACCATTTTGAGTTTATTCAATAGTGACTCAAGACCAGTTCTGCGAATGTATTTAAGGGCATGTTTTTTGTTTGCCCTGTAAAGAGAAAAACAAAAAAACAACAAACAGTTTGTGTCAGCAAACCCCACTATGACTATTTATTCAGCAAACTATAGAGCACTTATGGGTTCTCACTCCTCCTTTACTATAGTATTATGGCAGGGCCTTAATGTAAAATGTCTGAAACATTTCTAATGGAAATGTTTAAGTTGTCATGCAAAAAAATGAAAAGATAAACAAATAACTGGGTACAAATCAGGAGTGCTCCTTTACTGCAGAGAAGGCACACTGGGCTGCATTAGTAGGATGATTTAGTTTGGGTTGGATGTAGCTTGTGCAGGGGATTGAACTACATAGACTCCTAAGATCCCTTCCAGCCTAATATTTGTTGATTCTAAGATTTTGACCAAAAATCTAAGTTGCAGTGTCTCCTGGGAGTTGTAGCTTGCTCCCTGTGTCTTCATTCTCAAAAGGTATTGGATTGTCCCATATAGACTACATCTTCAATAATGCAACAGGATCAGTGATTTCCTATTGCATAGCTGTCCCTCTCTCAGATGGGAGACCATGATGCCTTATGGAAGGATGTAGTTCAGATGGGGAATCTCAGTCCATAGAGGAAAAGGACATTAGGATCAAACTACAACTCCCAGAAGGCACTGCTATTCCCCTTATTTAAGTTTAATAAAAATCAGTTTATGGTCAAAATATTTCCATGAAAATAAAAATTTCTGAAGAGGTTTTTTTGATGTTTCTATTAAATGCCTAGATATAAACCCAATATTCCATTTGAAAAACACTTTTGAAAGAAAATGTTCAGCTTTAGATTTTAGTATAAATGAGATTTTGGTCAATAGAACAAAATACTTTAGCTCGACTCCACACAAATTAAGAGATCACTTTCAAGATATTAGCTTTTAGAAAAAACACCTTCATAGAAGTATGAGTCTTGCACTTTGCCCTGCAGTTGCAAATCTGGGACAGTTTAGCTTCGGAGGAAGCAGGCTCCATAATCCCATGTCTACCTTGAGAGTATTTGGCTCCTAGCCTAAACAAAACACACGCTGTGCTGCGACTGCAGGAGTGACCATGCTAGCAAGCTGAGAAGCTAATACATGAGCAACAGACGAAGTAGGTAGTGAGCAGGGGGTAACTGATGATATTATGCAGCTGGAGAACAGAAATCTGCTTATTCTCAAACTATGAGACAGACTACTTAAGTAGATGGAGCAAATGGGGTTGGCAGGAGCTGGGTCCCAGCCCCTGCCGCCTGTGGCAAGGGGCTGGGAGCCAGATTGGTCTCCCAGTCATCTGCTGGAGCTCCAGGAGTTGGCTCCCAGCCACTTGCAGGCAGCAGTTGTGGGCAGATAAGACCCCCTGAGCCTGACCAGGACCCAGGGCAGGGCAGGGGCTGGGGCCCTGCCCTGGGCAGTTGACAATGCTTAAACCAACTTCCAGGTCAGGAGTTTTTAAGCTGACTTAAGTAAATGCTTGAATTGACTTAATAACTTTTGAATGGGGTCAGGGAGTATCTTAGGTCAACTTAACTCAGGTTAAGTCAACCTAAGGCTCCACTGTACACATACCCAAAGATAGGGGCTCCCAAACATCTTATGGAGCAGTGTCACCTCCCTGCCACCCAAAAAAAAAAACAAAAAAAAAAACACACACACAAAAATTTCAGTGGCTGAGTGTGAAAACTTGGCCCCATGTCCATCCACTGTGAAGGAACAAATGACCCTTCTCTATTCACTTTCTCCACACCAGCCACCATTTTACAGTCCTCTACCATGTCCCCTCAGAACTATCTCTGTTCTAAGCTGAAGACCCCCATTCTTTTTAATCTCTTCTCATATAGCAGCTGTTCCATCTCCTAATTATTTTGTTGCCCTTCTCCAGCCAGGAGCTGTGACTTGAAACATGGTTACACAGCCAGGATCAGACCACAGGAAAGTAGGTAATGTTATACTCTTCAAGCGTTGCTCAGATTGATTCAGTAATAGGTGTGTCTGTGCCACAGCACATGATTGATAGGAAACCTTTTTGTCCTAGCCTGTCAAAATAGGGCTGGCAGCCACTGCCCCCTGGCTGTCCCATGGCTATATCTGTGGCTGCCACCCCATCCCTCCTTAGTTCCGTTTTCCATCCTCAGCAACAGTATCAGAACAGCCCACTCCTTGTGATCATGCAAGCAGCCTGTCTTTGTGTCTTTTATGAGCCACTCGCTCAACTAGGAGAATGTCTTTGTGGATGTTCCACCGAAAAGCGATACTCTTACCAAGCATGCAGCTTTGGAGCAGGAACATCGCTCCTACTTGCCGCCTGCCATGCCAGGATTTAAACCCTGTGCTGCCTGCGGCAAGGCCTTCCCGTTGGATGACCCCAACAAGAAGGGCCTCTGGTACCTGGGCGAAGCCCATCTGGTCACCGACTACTCTATCTGTCGATCCTTTGAACCACAGACCATTACGGACCGAGAGCAAAGATGCTGCGTGTTGGCCTCAGAGCAAATGCAGCAGCCTACCTTTGAAGCTGCCAGGCTTCCCTCGGCATCACATGCTGGCTCAGCACTGGAGCCTTTCCGGTGCCACTCTCCTTGAGAGCAAAAGAAGACAAGTTTGGTACTAGTGATGGTACCAAAGCGTCGGCACTGCTCTATGTCCCTCACCCTGGGGGATGCCTCATGACTGTCAAGAGCTGGTGCCGGTACCTGCCACTCCAGAGGCCTTTGAGGCAGTGAAGGCGCTCCTCCTCCTGCCAACACCTCCCACCCCGGTGCCTCCCAAAAAAAGGTGTAAACCATCCTTTGCTTCAGGAGCCTGGTCACACCACAATTGGTATTGAACTCCATCACTGCTCTCAATGTCAAGGTCCCTGGTGCAGAAATCAGCTGTACAAGAATGCCCTGGTACCATTGAGTCCTCCCCTTGGCACGATGTTACACTGGTTTTTCCAGCACCACAAACACAGCCCCATGAGGCTTCTTGATCCCCAAGCCCTGAGGAAGGTGTCTCAAGGGGAAGTAAATGGCCCCATCCATGGACCTCGGTACTGACCCCTTATAGGTACTGACCCCATGAACGGTCTCCCCCCAACAATCCCCGTGGTACGGTTCTGCCCAGCCTGGCCCCATGTCCTCCAGCACCAGACAGAATCCTGAACACCATGCCCCATTACTACACTGGGGACCTCATGGTACTCTTCTACTTCCTTCACTGTATGTGCACTCATGTGGGGTTGGACGCTCATTCTCCCAAGGGGCCTAGTGACACTTTGTTCGGCCCAGCGCTCACTTCTCCTGAGCCTATAACAGTTCCCCTAAACCCTAGTGTATGGGACCTTGCCCTGTCGCGTTGGCAAATCCCTGAATCCATTGCCCCCATATCGTACACAGCAGGCCATAAATACCAGGTCCCTGCAAGGGACTTTCCCTTTCTCACCCACCACCCAGAACCATCTCCAGGGGTGGTGAAGCAGTGCTAGGTCTGGGGCAGTATTTTGCAACCCTTTCCTAGTGTCAAGGGATGCAAGGGAGTTAGATCTCCTGGGGTGGCAGTTTTACTCCTCCTCTACCATCTAGCTGTGGGTAGCCAGTAATCAGGCCTTGGTAGTCAGATATGTCATAGATGCGTGGGAGTCTTTGATCAAATTCAGACATTTACTCCCACAGGAGAATAGGGTGCACTATGATGCCTTTCTTGACGAGGACAGAATAGAATCCCAGGACCTGTTGTTATCTGCCTGGGATGCCCGTGGACACAGCGACCTGCAATGTGGCCTCGGCCATAGCTCTGCGACAGGTGGCATGGCTCCGGGAGGCGAGGGTGTCCCTCTCGTCCCAGCAGGTCATACTAGACCTCCACCTTGAAGGTGGGCCTCTGTTCCCAGCTGAAACAGATGCCATGCTCTGTAGTACCCAGAACCCCCGAGGGGCCATAAAATACTTAGGCATGTTGCCTTTCTGCCTACTAGCTGTCCCCCTAGACCGTAAGCGGCAGTCAATGCTTACACTATGTTCCTCTGGTCTGTTCCACTAGGTACCTTCCATCCTTCAACTTCACAGAACCTCCCATTCCCTCAGTTGGTGGGCCAATTGACCTAACATCAAATGGGGGTTCCTGCTTTTCCTGATCTCGGGAGAACATTACCTGGTCTACTTTGAGTACCAGGTGAAAAGTGCACCCACCCTGCGTGGGAGGGCAACCCTGAGACAAAATCTTAAGCCTGGGTACTGCCCTCCTCCCACAAGTATCATCCGGTGGTTCCGTCAGAATCCCCTAAGAGGTCTGCCTCTGCAAGGGACACCCCCCCCCCCGGCTTCCCCTCCAGCCAGTGCCATATCTTGTTTACCTTTGAGGACCCATAAGCGTTATCACCTGGGTAGCCCTCTTATTTACCTCAGAAGAAGCTACCCTCGAAATCAAGGACCATCTGGGTCATGGTTGGAGGAGCCCTTCTCTCACCTGCCCTCCCCCACCTCATAGCAGAACACACTGTCACTAGGTGACATGATGGGTTGTACGCATGAAGGGTTGTAGGACTGAATACCCTCACTTCCACATGCTTCGAATGACCAACTGGGATCCATCTCCCAATTGTCTCTAGTACTCTCCTCCTTAATTTTTTCTTCTTTTCCTTAGAGCAGGGGTCTCAAACTCAAATCATTATGAGGTCTGCATGAGGACTAGTGAAGGGCTGCATGAGGACTAGTATGTTAGCCTGAGGGCTGCACCACTAAAACCTCTTCATATAACAATATTTCAAATATCAGTAAAAAATAATGTCATTGTGGGCTAGAGGAAATAGCTTTAGGGGCTGCATGCAGCCCACAGGCCATGTGTTTGAGACCCCTGTATTAGAGGGTGCTTCCTCCTAAGGTTATGCATGGTGCCTAAAGGGTCTCTGCATTGCACTTCCTCGAAGGCTGGCATTTTCTTCCCCTCTTGGGAAGATTACCTCCCGTAAACTGTCCACAAGTCTTTGACATTAGGCACCAACATTGTTCATGCCTCTGGTGACTTCTACCTTTCCTAATAATAATAATAATTAATAATAAAATAGATAATCCCTACTAACTGGCCTACTGGCGGGGCAGTCTCCGTGCCCTTTTCTCCTCCTCCCTGAGGTCACTGGGGTTTTTTGCCTCAGGTTTACAAGACTCTGTCAACTTGCTTACACCAGCCCTCAGGGTTTGAATTGGCAGCCGTGGGACCCCTTCCCTATTGACTGCCAAGCCTGTAGCTCATGTTCACCCTAGCGGGTAATTCCTTGGGTGCACATGCACTTTTCTACTTTCCTGCGTAGAGCCTTGTAAATTCAGAATCCACTGGCGCAGTTATACCTCCCCTTCCCTGGTCAGACCATCCCTGGTCCTCTGTGCTAACACACTCTAAGGACTCCTTACCCTAGTGGAACTGCTTGTTTTGTTCATTATCTCCCTCCACTAGAAGAGGTAACCCCAATGTCTCCTGCTGGAATGAAGCCCCCCTTGTTCAACTAACTACACAATCCCCAAACCACAAGATGCACGATAAGTCCTGCAGAATCATAGTACCAGTGTGGTTTGGGATAGTCCAGAGGTGCCAAGATCATTGGCTCCATCCTCCTCATCTCCATAAGGACATTGTGTATTAGAGAAAGTGTCACAAGGGCCTACAAGAAGGGCCCTGCCCAGGGGAGTGGGAACGGACCTGCAAGCTAACCCTGCCCTTACCACTGAGAGAGAAGAATCAAGGACACTTGCAAGTCTGTCGGGTCGGCAACAATTCAGCCTGGGTAGTCCCTTATGCAGACTCTTCTAGGGTTGGAATGAATCCCCATCTGACCACAAGGTGTGCCCTCTCCCAATTCACTCTGAACCCACCAAGTGGTTCAGAGTGCTCCTGGGTCTTACACCCCGTGTCATTTGCTTCACCTACTGGTTCCACGAAGGTCACTAGTAAAGCCACTGATTGATGCCACTTCTATTATCTCAGCAGCCGTGTGATACTGTGGTTGGTGGTCCACTTTTCCCTACCCCATGTATTCTAGTCTGGATCTCCTTTTCCCCAGTTCTCTCCAGTTCTGACAGGGATGGTCAACAGGCCCTGGTCCTGTTTTCCCCCTTCTTTGTACGTGACATCTCCCTTCTCTAACGTAGCCTCAGTACTGGGGTCATCCTAAAGCACTCTTCTTTTTTCACTCTGGGGTACCTAATGGAGGGAGTAACCGGTCTGTCGCCATACTTTACCACTCTCTTCAAAGGTCTTTCTACCCAGAGCCAGAGATTCACTCATCTTCTCAGCTCACTCTCCACTACATGTTTTTTGGAGAGGAATACGTTGTATGCTCCAAGGGAATTTTATGGCCTTGGTCAACTGTCATCTTCATCCATTCCCTTCCCCTAGTTGCTGCACTGCTAGAGATGGGGGGGAGGATGTAACCTAACATGGTGCCCATTTCCCTACTCCCAACCCCAGCAAACAGAGCTGGGGTCATTTTCCTTCTGTACTTTGACCTTAAGCCTCTGCATAATAAGCTTAAGCATGTCTCATAGCCTCACAGACTCATAGACTCTAAGGTCAGAAGGGACCAATATGATCATCTAGTCTGACCTCCTGCACACTGCAGGCCACAAAACCTCACCCACTCATACCTACAATGACCCTCAAACCA
This sequence comes from Podocnemis expansa, assembly GCA_007922195.1. Taxonomy (NCBI): domain Eukaryota; kingdom Metazoa; phylum Chordata; order Testudines; family Podocnemididae; genus Podocnemis; species Podocnemis expansa. The sequence goes on from ML681991.1 coordinate 46,886,090, forward strand.
ATAACTGAGCTATTAAGGTCCTTAAATCATGATTTAAAGACTTTAATACAGAGAATCAACCAGCAAGTGAACCATGCCCAATGCTACAGAGGAAGGCAAAAAAACCCCAAAACCAACAATGCCCAAGCCAATCTGCCCTGGGGGAAAATCCCTTCCTGACTCCAAATACATCTATCAATTAAACCCTGAGCATGAGGACAAGTCCACAACAGCCAGTCAAGAAGAACTTCTCTGTAATAATTCAGAAAATACTCCATCTAATGCCCCTTCCCAGGTCACTATCATACCTATCACCAGTAGTAAAAGACAGGCAATGGACAAACTACACTGTCCATCATATCATTCTCTCCAAAAACTTATCAAGCGTGGTTTTGAAGGCACCTAACGTTTTTGCCCCCACCACTTCCCTTGGTAGACTATTCCAAAACTTTTCTCCTCTGATGGTTATGAATCTGTACCTAATTTCAAGCCTAAATTTTCTGAAGGACAGTTTGTATCAATTTCTTCTTGTGTCCACATTGGCATTGTATTCAAATAATTCCTCTCCCTCCCTTGTATTTATCCCTCTAATATAGTTATAAAGAGCAATCATATCTCCTCTCAGCCTTCTTTTGGTCAGACTAAACAAGCCAACCTCTTTAAGTCGTCTCTCATAGGGAAGATTTTCCATTCCACGAATCATCCTTGTAGCCCTTCTTTGCACCTGTTCCAGTTTGACTTCATCTTTCTTAAACATGGGTGACCAGAACTGTAGACAATATTCCAAGTGAGGTCGCACCAGCGCCTTGTGTAAGGGTACTAACACCTCCCTACATCTACTGGAAATACACCTTCTGATGCACCCCAGGACCACACTAGCTTTTTTTCACTGCCACATCACATTGGCTACTCATGGTCATTCTGTGATCAACCAGTACTCCCAGCTCCTTCTCCTCCCCCATCATTTCCAGCTGATTCATTCCCAACTTATAAAAAAAATTCGTTATTTGCCCCTATAATGTAGTTATAAAGAGTAATCATATCTCCTTGCACTTCCTATTGTTGAATTTCATCCTCTTTCTAAAGCTCCACTTTACAAGGTCATACAAATCATTCTGTATGCTATCCCAATCCTCCTCTGTATTGGGAATACCTCTCAGCTTGGTGTCATCTGCAAACTTAATTAGCACATTCACGCTTATTTGTGCCAAAGTCAGTAATGAAAAGGTTGAATAAGATTGGTCCCAGGACTGCTCCTTGGAGACCTCCAGTAGTGACCTCCTTCCAGCTAGACAGTTCACTTTTCACTATGACCCACTGTAATCTCCCCTGTAACCAGTTCTTTCTCCACCTTTCTATTTTCATATTAATCCCCATCTTTTTCAATTTAACTAATAATTCCCTGAATGGAAGTGTATCAAATGCCTTGCTGAAATCTAAGTAAATTAGGTCCACCTCATTCCCTTTATCAAAAAAAAACAAACCTGTTATCTTCTTAAAAAAGAAGATCAGGTTGATCTGGCATGATCTACCTTTTGTAAAGCCATGTTGTATTTTATAGTAGTTACCATTCTCCTCAATATCCTTAAGTACCTTCTCCTTCAAAATTTTCTCCAAGACCTTGCATACTGCTGAGGTCAAACTAACAGGCCTATAGTTACCAGGATCACTTTTCCTCCCTTTCTTGAAAACAGGGACTACATTAGTAATTCTCCAGTCATAAAGTATAACCCTTGTGTTCACTGATACTTTAAAAAATCCTTGCTAAAGGGCTGGCAATTTCATGTGCAAGTTCCGTCAATATTCTTGGATGGAGATTATCCGGACCTCCTGATTTAGTTCCATTAAGCAGCTGAAGCTTGGCTTCCACCTCAGATATGATAATGTCCACTTCTACATTCTCATTCCCATTAGCTGCCCTACCTCTGTCCCTAATCTCACCATCACCCTCATTAAAGACAGAGGCAAAATATTTATTTAGATATTCAGCAATGCTTAGATTATCCTTGATCTCTACTGCATCCTCAGTGTACAGTGGTCCAACTTCATCCTTCTGTGTTTTCTTTCTATTTATGTGGCTGAAGAATCTTTTACTATTGGTTTTGATTCCCTTTTCTAACTCTGCTTGGTTTTTGGCCTTCCTCAGTTGATCCCTACACGTTTTGACCTCTAAAAGGTAGCCCTCCTTTCCTATCCCTCCCATCATCCACTCCTTGTAGGCCTTGTGTTTCCTTCAGATAGTTCCTGCAGCTTTGTCTTGAAGCAGTTCCAAGCATCCTCAGTGTTCATATCCATGAATTCTTTGGTCTAGTCCACTTCCCTAGCTAATTCCCTTAATTTTTTGAAGTTAGCCCTTTTGAAGTAAAAGACTCTGGTCACAGATTTATTATTGTTTACTCTTCCATTCAGTTTAAATTGGATTAGCTCATGGTCACTAGAACCTAGGTTGTCCCTTCAACTAAATCCTCTATGAGGTCCTCACTACTGACTAATACCAAATGTAAGATTGTGTCTTCTCTTGTTGGTTTGGAAACTGCTTAATGGAGAAATTTGTCTGCTATTACCTTCAAGAAAATCTGGGCCCTTTTATTGCTGCTAGAACGTATCCTCCGGTCTATAACTGGGAAGATAAAATCTCCCATAATCACACAGTTCCCAGTAGTGCTTACTTCCTTAAAGACCTTAAAGAGTTCTCTATCCATGTCCAAATCAGATCCTGACATTCGGTAACACACCCCAAACACTAATGCAGGAGAAACTCTAGTAGCTTTCTTCTCCAATGTGATTCTGAGCCAGATAGACTCTGTCCTGCTAATTCCATCACAATGAATTTCTTTGCATGCTATTGCATCATTGATATGCAATGCCACACCACCACCTTTGCCATTACGTCTGTCTTTCCTAAAGAGCACATAGCCTTCGATGCCCTCTCGCCTGTAAGACTTCCCTCCAATCCCACAGGATCTCTGAAGTTCCAGGCATAGGGACCACCAACCTTATCAGAGTATTCCCATATCTCAATATTGTGCAGAATGCTTGTTCTTATTGCTACCTACAGGTTGTCCCATGCTAGCAGCATGTTCTGTGGGGAAAAACCATAAAAAAATAAGAGAAATCAGAAATGAGAATAAAAGGTGCCTCGATACATCCACCAATTCCCCTCCCTGCCCTGAGGCAGGACTAGTACACCTCTACCATCTTGACAATCTGTCTGCCCTGTTCTTAGACACCTCTGCAACCTCCTTGGTATCCTTTCAGTAAAATGCCTTATGATAAAAATGCAACAACTCTAAACCTGGCAGCGGCTCCTTAATGAATCTGTCTCATTCCCCATGTGAACAACTCCCAGTAATGTTCGGATCTGTATGTCATACAGAAACCAACTCTTTAGGTCGGGATTTCCAATAGCAGTTATGATAGTTAGACACCCTCCTCTTGTTGAGTGTCAACCCAAGGGGACACACCAAGTTTTACAACTTATTTCTCAGCAGAAGTGTCTGTGAGCATCCACTGATGAGGCCTCATGGGAAAGGGAAGACAGATGAAATTTTCCCATTTGCTCCACAAACAAGTCCTTAGCAAGCAAGGAGAATGGTCTCTCTCTCAGAGGTAGGCAGCAGAGTGCAAGCAGACTTGGCTTCTAAATAAGCATCACGCGCAAAGAAATAGGAGTAGAAAGGGATGGAGCCTGCCACATTTAAAGTGAAACATCTTCAAGTTAGGCATCAACTGAAAAGCAGAGCAGATTTTGTGGCTAGCAAAGACAATCCTTTGTGCTGGAATCAGTTTGAGACCTGAAGCTTGCCTTTTGCTTCTTTCTGACTTTCAGCCAGGAAGTGCTTATAGTGAAGATATACAGTGGGTCCATTTTTGTACCAATCCAAGGGACACATGGTACTTTTTCTCCCTGCTTCTGCTACCATTTTATCTCATTCCTCCTCTGCCTCTTTTTCTTCTTATGATGATGAGGAAGGTACAGGGGCCAGTACAAATATGTTATTAGTGAGACCATTACTGGGATTGTATGCATTTGTGATCTCTGCACTTCAGAAAAGACACTGGAAGCTTGGAAAGGGTTCAGAGAAGAGCCATGAAAAATATCTGAGTTCTGGAAAGCTGTCTTGCAGTAAGACACTAAGGAAACTTAACCTGTTTGGCTGATCCTAGGAAATCGTACAGCTCTTAAACTGACAAAGACACAACAAGATCTGATGACTTGAAGGTAAAGCTAGGCATATTCAGGACAGAAATAAGGCACACATTTTAAACACCATGGGTGATCGAACATGAGAACAGTTCACCTAGAAACATGGTAAAGTCTCCTTCTCTTTACATCTAAAAGGTATTTTCTAGCACTTAACAGAGTCTAGTTCCATTACTAGAATCCTATAGACTACAATAAGTAAGAGTGGTTCCGTCTCATGTTATGAGGGATGCAATACTCTGGTCTGTGTTATGCTAGAGATCTACTTGGGAGGTCATAGTGGTTCCTTCTGATGTTAAAATGCATGAAAGATCTATTCAGAACTGCAAAGAACATCTTTGTATGTGATTGAAAGTAGGGGAGGGGGCTTGTGATGGAATATTTTGTGTTTGTGGATGGGGTGAGTTTATTATAACATTCCTATGTGTCTCTGTATTGCAGGGCAGTGCTTCCTCTATGGATTATGTATTCAGTGTCAGGGCACCTAGCTCCAGTTTCTTCAAGGTATTTAGGCTCCTACTGGGATTTTCAAGAACATCTAGGTGCCTAACTTCCATTGATTTCTGTGGGTTTTTAGGCATTTAATTAGATATAAAAATGTGGGCCCTAGATTTTATTTATAGATAGCCCACTCTTCAAAGAAGAATTAATTAATTAATTAAAAGAACAAACATTATGCTTGGTTGGAAATGTCATTGCTGTTTCATTTGAATCAAAATATTTTGCCTGGTAATCAAAATTGCCCATTCTGACCATGTCAGAATTGAATGTTTTTGTTCTCCATTTCAGAGGGAATTTTCATTTCAATTTTTTGTCTGATATAAGAGGATAACATAGTTAAAATCAGAATGGAACACTTTTGTTTCAACCAAATGAAACAGTTCAAATGACTCAAAATGACCTGTTTTTCCAAATGTTGTTTCGTGGAAGATGCCAGCCCCCTCCTTCCCACCACACACACACATTTTGGAATAGAAATATTTGCAAAATGGAGAATTTCCCAGTAAACAAAATTCTGATTCCCAAGCAGCTCATATCAATAACTAACACCCAAGGTACCATATAGGATCCCCCCTACACACTAAATTCATTCCAGTTCAGCTGTGATGCTAGACATGGATTCAATCTAGTGACTGAAGTGGAAAATTTGGAGGCACATCAGTGACACATGGAGTCTGTCAACCTACCATGGCCTTTTGAGCCTGCTCCATTATTATCTAGATCCAATCAACTCTGGGGTGCACCACATGATTCATTTGTTATCCCAGACTTAACTGTAATGCCACTATAACTATGGAAGGGAATAGGGTCAAGTAACTAGGCCCCTGGAATAGCATTCAGGTGACCTGGGTCCTATTTACAACTCTGCCACTGGCCTGGGTGAAAATCAGCAAACCACCACCTCTCTGTCCCTCAGTTTTACCATTTTTAAAATGGCAAAGATTATCATGAACTCCTTTTTACAACAGGTTAAGACCTATTGATTCAAAGTGCAATACAAGAGCGTGGTGTGTTATAAATACAGTATCTGGGGTAACTGACTGGAGGATGGGAGACCATGAGGAGCAAGGAGAGTACCTGTGTCCCACACTTGCACATATCACTGTGAGAGCCTGTTATCTATGTTTACTTGCTGTATGGTCTGCAGCATTGTGCAGAAAGGTTTGATTCTATCTATTGAGAACTTGAATCTCACAGGCAATTGGACTCCAAACAGACGCCAAGGAGATGGGTCAATGCCTAATAGTAGTGTCATACTTTTATTCCTTATAAATTCCTATGCTGTACTCAGAACTAGAATGTCTAGCTTCTCTATAATGTTTATATATTTGTTATAGTAACTAATCACTAATAATTAAGTCTTGCCTTGGTACACAGAACCAATATGGCGGAGGATGAGCTTTTTTTTACATATTTTGGACTGCACCAAGATACAGCCAGATGTTTAAATGCTATTGAAGGCATGGCCCAGAAAGGGGAAACTTCTGGGACATAACGTCAGTGAGGACAAGCCAAGATTTGTTCAGGTGGACACAGCCAGCAGAGCCCTGCTCCTGCTCCAGGAACAACTCAAAATAATCTTTCTTTAATGTGAAAATTGTGGGTTTAATATTTTATATGAGGACAGAGCTCCATGTGTTGAAACAATGCAGTCAAAGAAAGGAAGAACTCTCTCCTATAGCTACATTTTCTCAGGGCTGGCTCAGCGGGTTCTGGTGCCCATGCCAGCTTTTGATTTGCACCCCCCTCCCCACTGGGGGTGTGTGGGGGGGTGGAACCTGGCCTTTGGTCTGGGCCAACTCGCTTCTCCCCCAGGGTGGGGACCATCCAACCCAAGGGCAGAGCAAGCCAGCCCAGAGGCTGGGCTCCACTCTTCCTCCCCTCTCCCGGGCCAGATGTTCCACGACCCTGAGTCTGCGACGCCCCAAGCCAGGGCTTCATTGGCTCATGACTAGAGCTGGCCCTGCCTTTTCTCTGGCTTTTGTTTACATCATTGCTGCTCTCTCAATTCAAGTTACAGCAGTCTGAAGAACTTCCCTATCTGTTCTGTTTCCCTACCTGTTCTATTTTCTGCTTTCCTAAACAGGGGCTCTTAGCTGAAGAATGTGCCATTGCTCTTTGAAGATGGCTCATTTTCTCCATCCAAACAGGGAACAAATGGCCAACCTCAAAAGGGTGGCAACATTTTCCCAGCATTCAGTGCTAGTGAGTTCATTTCACAAGCATGGAAAAAGGGCACACCAGACAATTCTTCTTGACATACCAGTAAAATGAAAAGGAATTGTCTGCTTATTAGCAGCTATAAAATGATTTTGTTGGTCTCAGTAAAATTTTCTGAATACCTCTTGGGTAAAAACCAATTTGTTGTCAAATTGGCCAAGAACAGCACAGATCTGCAGAACTGGTTCTTGTGGTTAGAACTAGAGTAATGCAATCAATAGCTTTTTATGTTTTCTGTCAGTTCCAAAACTGGAAGAAATTTCTACTTAACCTGAAAACAAACTTATTGCCCATTTTTGGTTTTCTTTTTTTTTCTTTTCTTTTTTTTTTTTTTTAATAGAAGGAAATTCCCAAATTAGATGTCCTGTTGACTGCAAAATCAGATTGTTTAAATTTGGGAAAATTAGAATGAAACATTGATTTTTTGAAGTTCTTTTCAAGATGAGCATTTCTGTGAAACTGGCATGAATTTGCAAAATGTTTCTTTGTTGCTGTATCTACATTTTTCACATACTCTATGTACACCCTCTCAAATTTTGAAGGTGAAAAGTTTCACCCACCTCAATTTATTTAGAAAACTTGGCACTGCTATTGCCCCATATGAACACAAATTCGGGACTTCAGCCTTTCATGAATCTGGCTACCTTCTGAGTCATATTGTATTCCCAGCCACACACCTTATAATAAGAACCAATGAAAGAGAGAGGTCTGATTTTAAAGCTAGAAGTGGCAATTATTGCAGTGTTTTGCAGGACAGACTAGCCAGTCTTCTAGGCTTTGAATCTAGGAATAAATTCTGAAGTAAAAATCACTGAATGAGGATTTCTTCAAAACAAAAGTCAGAAATTTTGACTAGAAAAAAAATCCACATTTAGATTTTTTTTTTCAAAATTCTTGAATTGGTTGCAGTAGTTACTGCCAGTAGAAACGTTTTCCATCAAAACATTTTTTAGTGGAAAATGGCTTCACCATGGTGAGAGAATTTTCCCAGTAGAATTACTGTTGTAATAGACAAATATTTAGGATTGTGTGGAAAATGTGAAAAACTGAAAACATTTTTTCTGTTTTTAGCAACTGAAAAATGAAATATCTGGATTTTAGACTTCCCATTTATTTTTCTAGAAAAAGATAATTTCCCAGCCAGATCTACTAAGAAACTGTGATTGAACTAGGTCATAATGGAGGCCCTAGAAGATAAATCCATGGTATGTTCTCTATTTTCTTTTTATCCAAATTCCATTCATTTTGATGGGAATTTAGCATCCACATCCAGTAAGTGGCTTGCAAGTGCCCAGCCTAAATTTTTAGTCTTAGTTGAAAGTATGTTTGAATTTATCAAAAGGATAAATAAATGATATTCATGTCTTGTCTTCTCTGATATGGGTTTCTCCTTTCATTCCCTCTCCTGTTGACATACGCCCAGCCATTGGACAAGGAAAACTTGACTGCAGTGACTGAATTCATCTTTGTGGGATTCTCCAGATCAGTGGAGGTGCACATATTGCTCTTTGTGATGGTTCTCTTCATGTATACTGTGTCACTGACAGGGAATGTCATCATCACAATCACCATAAAAACCAACCTCTCCCTCCACACACCAATGTACTTTTTCCTCAGCAACCTCTCCCTTCTGGAGATCTGCTACACAACATCCATCGTGCCCAAGATGCTGGTGAGCCTGGTGTCAGAGAACAGAAGGATTTCACGATGGGGCTGTGCCACGCAGATGTATTTTTTCACCCTATTTGGCATCACTGAGTGCTGTCTCCTGGCATCCATGGCTTATGACCGCTACGTGGCCATCTGCAACCCATTGCACTATACTCTAGTAATGAGCAAAAGGGGCTGTGCCCAGTTGGCCGCGGCTTCTTGGATGGTGGGGGTGCTAGTGGGCTTTTGTCAGACCAGTTATGTATTTAGTCTGACATACTGTCAGTCCAACAGAATCAATCATTTCTTCTGTGATATCCCACCCCTCTTGAAATTGGCCTGTGGAGATACCTCCATGAATGTGCTGGCAGTCTACATGGTGGCTCTTCTTTTCATAACTGCTCCCTTCACACTTATCCTGACCTCTTACCTTTTCATCCTGATCTCTGTCCTGAGAATGCCATCAGTTGAGGGGAGGTGCAAGGCCTTCTCCACCTGCTCCTCCCATGTCATTGTGGTCTTGCTGTTCTATGGCTCTGGCATAATCACCTACCTCAGGCCCAAGTCCAGCTATTCTTTGGAGAGTGACAAGTTCCTTGCCCTCTTTTACACAGTGGTGACATCCATGCTGAACCCCATTGTCTACAGCCTAAGGAACAAGGAGATCAAGGATGCCCTGAGGGGGGCTGTGGGCAAGATAATGCACCCTTGGAGAATATAGCAGAAAGTTTCCCAAGGCCATAAATAACTGCCAGGATGTTCTTGGGACATAAGTTGGTGGGGCTGACTCAGTGGCTAGTGAGCAAAACACAGCTCTCAGAAGTACCAGGATTTCATTCCATGTACCTTAGAGTAAATAGGTCTTTTATTGCATGATACATATACATGCATGCTGGTTTATGAATGCTCACATGAGACTGCTCTAACACAAAAAAATGTGCACTGTGGAAAAATCACAATATTACATCTGTTTGGCAAAGACAAAAAATGTGTCTGTATAATGACTTTGTGGGGTTGTGCAGTGTGCAAAGGGAAAGTGCAGTCTGACTCTCTGGTTCCCCCACTTGTAACAGATGACACATACCTCATTTGATTTACAATGCCTATGCTGGCTCTATTTACATTGATAATTCTTTCTCCACAGTTTAACTTTCCTCTGAGACTCTGGGCTTCTTTCCCCTGCTTCCCCAAGGCAATGTAAGTGCTGGGTCCCCCCACCCACCTGGCTACGCTTCCCTTTTCCGGTTCCTTTATTTTATTGACTTTAGAAGGTCAGTTCTTCCCTGCTTCCTTATTAGGTGGTTTCTCCTGGGCTCTACTAAACGCACAACTGTGAGGCACTGCTGACTCTGATGTTTTTCTTCCCCAAACAGACAGCTGTACTGGGGGTGGCAGAGACCCTGAGGTCTTAAATCCCTTCACTCTGCCACACACCTCCCTCCTTAAGCTGTCATTTGTCTGCCTCGAGCACAGCCCCTCCCAGGCCTTAAATAATGAGATGCTTTAGAGGAGGGCTCTTTCCTTCCCCCATTTGATCTGTGGGCCCCATAATGTCTCCAGTGCCTCAGCTCACTTTGGAGCCCCTTCCCTGGTAGGAAAAATCTTCCCCCATGTGTCTTTTATCCTCACACAACGAGAATCAGGCTCCCTGCTCAGCAGGTCCCTCCTCGCCCCACTTCAAACACGGGGGGGGGGGGGGATAGAGTGATTTTGCACTCTAGTGCCTCAAGCTCCATTTTTTACTCCTGCTCCTGAGGGAGCCATCACTAGGGAGTCTGGGCCCAGGGTGTCTACCTTTTCCCCTGTTTGGGGTGCATTTCCGCTAACAGCTTTTGTCTATGGGTTCCTTCCAGTTTGTCTGGGAAGACTGGCATACCTCTACCCTCCCTGTCACCATCTACAAGCTCCCTCATCTGATATCCTCCCTGTACAATGGTAGCTCTCCAATCTGACCCTAGGAGGACCAGCTGGAGTAAGCAGGAACTAACTCCCCTTAGTTGCTAACAGAATTCTCCCTGGGCTGTCAGGTGTACCTGTGCCATAGGGTACTGTCATGTGTCCCTCTGAACATACCTTATCCACAACTTTGTCCCTGGGACTGTCCAGCTTTTCCTCACCAACCCCTTACAACAGGGGTAGACAACAACTGGCACATGTGCCGACAGTGGCATGAGAGCCCATTCGGAGTGTCATGCAGCACCCTCTGCAATGCCATAGAAATTGTAGCTCCTGCCACTGGAAGCCACTCCGAGCAACTTCTTCCGAGGCAGCTGTGTCTGTGACTCATAGCAGTTACCTTGATGGCCGCCCCCTCCGGGCCATCACTAAAGTACATAGAACGTGTGAAGTGAACAATGGCTCCTTCACCTTAACTAGATGGCCCCCTTGAACTCAACTGGATGGCAGTTACCACCCTGGGGGCCCATTGTTTTGCAGGGCTTGGTGTAGGTGGGCTCTGCCTAACTGCAAGGTTCTGCAGGGCATGACTCATACCCCCATTGTTCCCCACATTCCCTGTAATCAGGGAAAGGCGGGAAATAGTCTTTAAAAGCTGAGGTTCTGGGGTGCTCAGGCAGGAAGGTTTTCAACATCTAGCCTGGCCTGATCAACCAGAAGCTGCCTCCTCTGCTCACGAGTTCCCCCTAGAGCATACCCACGAGTTTCCCCCACGAGTTACTGCCGGCCGGTTACGAGTCTCCTTTCTCTCCCCTGTAATGCTGCTGCTGCTAATAGGAGTGGTAAGAGCCTGCCCTGCAGTTTGTCTTTAAAAGGTTTTCTTACTGATGCTCTGAAGCTGCTTTCTCCCAGCTTTACAGGCTTGTGTGTGTCTTCTCCTTTATGTTTACTTGCTATTTCATTTTGTGTTAAGGAGCTCCCCTGTCTGTAACTGTTTGCCCCTACTTTGTTTCACTCAGTGTATCCCTTTTTCCCTGGGTTCTTTGAACTTGCTCTAAAAGTATCCTTGTAAGTTGCAACATTGTATAAAGTTAACTGCTAGCCTTCGAAGTCTTAAGTTAGCTGTTAAGATTGTTTCCTTTAGTTCCTAGCCTTTAGAATTGTTTGGTTAAGTTGCCTTTGCCCTCCCCTCTGTAACCTCCCCAACTTAAATAAACCTTTTTCTCTTTAACTTTACTTGTTCCCTCTTCATTTCTGGGATTCCCAGTGCGCCTCAACTTTCCTTCTGTCCCTGTCCCTGTGGCTCCCGGCTCCCCAGCCGCTCTCCCTGCCCCGCTACCCTTGCGGCTCTCTGCGGCTCCCAGCTCCTGAGCTGCTCCCGGGGCCGCTGCCGGTTCCCCCGATCCCTGCCGGACTCTCCAGCGGCCCTGCCGCTTTTTCCCCGGCTCCCGCGGCAGCCCGCCAGCCCTCCCCGTCCTCCGCCACTTTCTGCGGCTCCCTTGCAGGCTCCCTGCCGTTGCCGCTGCTTCTCTGCGGCTTCCCCAGTAGCCCCGCCACTTTCTCCCGGCTCCCGCCGGGCTCCTCAACTGCCCCGCCGGCCCCTTTACTCGCCGCCACCGCCTGCGGCTGCCCCGATCCCTACTCTGCAGGCTCCACTGCTTTCCGCGGCTCCCCGGCTCCCAGCCGCTTTTCTGCGGCATGCCGGGCTCTTCTGCTTCCCCGCCAGCCGCTTCCCCTGACCCCTTCTGCCTTCCCAGCTACTGTTCCCCGAGACCCTTCTGCCTTCCCTACCATTTTGCCCTCCTTTGCCTCCCTCGCAAACCCCTGAATCCCCTTTCAGCCTCTCCAGCTTCTCCCCATTGCCCACATTCCCACGCACCTACAGCCCCTCTCCTGCCTCTGTCCCCTTACCCCAACCCCATCCTCACCCTGCTGCCTTTCGACACCCCCCACCCACTTGCCTTCACTCCTCTTCAGGCCCCAGCTTCCCTGTTACTTATCTTCTCTGCCACTGCCGCACACTAATTTGCATTGTACCCCCCTTTTTCCTATAATGTATTAAAGTAGCCTTTTGGTTATAGTGAGTAGGGCTATAGTGTTAGTAGGTTAGTTGAAGAACCCCATTGTTCCCCAACCTGTCCCCACTCCCAAAAGTTAGGCAGCCCCCAACACTTTACAGAAACCACTGTGACAAACATGACATACACCAACCACCGCTCACCTTACCCTATACTCATTTTAATAAAGTGTACCCCAAATCCACCCCGTACCCCATGGGTGCAGTGGTTGCCCCCCAAGATCCTCAAATCTCCGAACCTGCTGGCAGGGTCAAGCTGGAGCACAGAGGGTCCCCACCATGCCCATGTTCCAGGCATGGTGAGGATAGAAGATACCTGGAATAGTTTCTCTTCATGGTGTGCAGCCACCAAGGAGCCACAATGGGTAGCTTCTTTCCTCAGCATGCTGGGGACCCCCCCAAGAGGAGCTGTTCCTGGCAGCTTCTTTCCATGGCATCCTTGGGGACCACTGTCCCCAGGCATGCTGCCAAGAGGAGCCATTGCAAGCAGCTTCTTTTCAAGAGTGGCTCCTTTCACTGGCATGCCACATAAGTGCTCCCCTCTCTGCCCTCAACCTCCATCCATGGCTACCACCAAATTTTAAGGAGCTGCCACTATTATTTCTGTAGAGGGAGCCACGGGCACTGGCTGACAGTCAAGGAGGAGGGTCTGGGACAGGGGTTGGCAAAGATTGCTAACCTTTGCCTTACAAACTAGGGACTGCACAGAGGTGGGAGTCTATTAGCCCCTCCTGTGGCTTTTTCCCTGTCTTCACTGGTAGCAGAGTAAGTGGATGCTCTTGTGACCTTCCCTACCCTATTGCCACCCACAGAAGTCTGCCAGCGCACACTCCATATCCTGTCTATCTCATCTTACAATCAGGGTGGCTATATCACCACAAGCTCCTCACCCGCTCAATTCCAGGTGCATCTCAGGTGGAGTCTCTGGGGCCCACCTTGCAGACCCCACTCCCCTGACTGGCTTTCCCACTTCCCTGGATACTTCCACATCCTTCTTCATCCAGCATACAGCCTCTGCCACCAAATCCAGATGGTATCACCCCACCCACAGACCGACCATCTCTAGCAGTCAATGCAAAAATTATTTGAGGACTATAGCATTAAACAGCTCCTTGGCTGTCTGGCTAGCAAGTCTTAACCACTGTGTTGCCCAACTGACTAAGTGTTTCACAAACTCACAAGGTCACAGACACTTGGTCCATCGGGCTGCCATGAATTTCTGCTGAGATCTCTTGGCTGAGATCCCCATCTGATCCAATATGGCTGCTTTAATAGTCTCATAGTCCCAGTCTTGGGCCTCTTCCAAGGCCATATAGGCAGCCTAGGCCTCTCCTTCCAGGTAGAGAGTCAAGCTTAGGCCCTCCATAGCTTCTCCCATCCAGCTTTCACATCCACCCTTTCTAAAGTCCACAGAAATGTATCTAGGTCATCCATGGGCCCATTTTATAAATTCCACCATTCTACCACATTGGCCCTTCCCCACTCGCTGAACTCAGCTCTTTCTTCAGGAGCTGTTGTTGAGAGCCCTGCCGGAGGATAAAGTCCTGCATGTACCACTGCTAGTGCACTTCTCAAGTCATCAGGCCTGCTGCTCCACTTGATGGGCCACCTACATCTCCTGTATGGGGCAGACAAGCCACTTTAAGGTCTCCTCAATTCCAGCTGGCTTCTCCTGTCACAGGCTCTGGAGGGACCCAAACAAGCACCCACTTCCAGTGTATTTCTCTAGCTCCCCCCTGCTCATAATGGACAATTCATACACCTCACCAGCTTTACAACACCCGTACTCTTCTTAATTACTTTGGTAACTCCCTTCTCTGAATTTTTCAGCTTGGCTTTGGATCTCTTGCCCTACTGGTCTTGAGAAAGTCTGCATACTGGGCTCCAACCCTCCCAATTGGCCACATACCCCTGCTTCCCTCTTCCAGACCCCATATCTCCTGGCTCCAGGGGGTCAGCCATTCCCTGTTGCCTCATTAGTTGGGTTCTTCCTTGTCCCCTTAATCAGCCCACAACTGTGAAGCACTGCTAACTCTGTTGTTTCAATTCCTAGCTCAGCTAGCTGGGGTAGAGGTGACACTCTTAAGATTTAAGCCCCTCTGCTTTCCTGTAGAAGGAAATAAAAAAGAAAATGAGCCCAGTTGTAAGTAAGAGATATTGAGCCATATTTCAATCTCATTTATGCCAGTAGTAAACATGAAGAAACTTTACTGAAGCTGGTGATGTTACCCCAGATGAGATTTGTGCAAGTTTACCTGATATTAAAATCTGGACTTTTATTCCTAATGATGATTTTTTATTGCTTGTTAATTTCCAGTTCAGTTTTCTAGTGCTGTATGAGACAATACTTTGCAACCCTGCTTCCTTCTACACACTGAACATTAAATAGGTTGTAATGTCTCATTATTTTCACCATCTAACGTCAGTGCTAGAATAGCTTGAATATGTTTTATTGTAAACTGATTGCTCATTATAAATTAGAGCAGAAAATAAAACTGATACAAACTTTCTGACAAGCTCAAATAAGCCTAAACAAAGTAACTTTTTAACAAAGAAACCAACTGAAAGGAGTACTTTTGTAGATCTCTTTATTCACCAACTTAATGTAAATTTAGCAAACATCCTTGTTTTCAGTTTCATACCAGGAGTTAAGAAAATTACTTAATGTAATATCTTCACACTTGGTTTTTTAAAAATGGAAGGAAGACTTCATGAAATTTATAGATAACCTCTGTAGCATTTTTTTCTTATTCCTGCTACATGTAAAGTATTGTATTTTTATTGCAC
>ML681991.1:46916718-46983547 GCA_007922195.1 Podocnemis expansa
TCGTGGGGTCCCTTCCAACCCTATGATTCTATGATTCTATGATTGTTTGCCCTGTTCCCTGTAAAGTTTTCTCAGATATAATCGTACCTTCATCCCTTCTAGCATTCTAACTAATAAGCCAATGGTCTTCCAACCTTCATCTCTAGTCCATTTTGTGAGAGAGGCACTCCATCCGGTTCTGTCTCCTTAGTTCTTGGTTTTCAAAATATTCTTCTCTCTAGACCAGAAGAAAGAATACTGCAGGGCTAGATTTATAAAGATATTTAGTCATCCAAATGTCCAGCTTGATCAGATTCCTATTGGGATTATCAAAAGCATCCAATTATGTAACTTTCTTTGAATGGGATCTGGTTGCATCTAGGCACTTAGCTGTGTCTTGTGTCACCTAAAGACCTTTAAAAAACTTGTTCATACATCTTTGCAGGACACTGAAGCACTGGCCCCACTCCTGACAATCTGCAGCGCTGTGGTGAGCACTCCCCCTCCCCTGGGGAAGTGCGGCTGGCTTGGGTATATGCGTGGAAAGCTGCTCCGGCCCTGCTGCAGAGAAGCCCTCTGGGTGGGTGGACAGCACAGAATATAGCCCTGGCAATTTGTAGCCCCCTGCACCCCCCACCATGGGGGCTAGGACTTGGGGAGCAGTTAGGTCAGCAGTGGGGCCTCGGGGTCCCAGTGAGGGTGGCACTGGCACCTGTAGATACCCTTGTTTTTTCCCCAGGAAATTGTGCAATTGCTATTGTGGTTTTTACCCAATTCTTCTTATGAAAGTACATTTATTTATTAAGGTAAAGACATCACAGGGAAAACCTTAAATAAGGACAGAACTTACACACTTTAACTGGCCTGCCAGAGATCAGTTAGACTCCAGTCTTGGGCTTTAGTTATTGAAAAGCCCTTAAAATTTCACTCCAGTGTTTTTCCTCTGGCTACAAGTTCCTAATCCATGATGCTAAGAACATCCCCCTCGCTCCATGACTCTAGTAGTCCCTTCTTGTTGTTTTGGCCTTTTCATGCTGTGAATAGCTCATTTATAGTCAAAACTCCTCTCCCAAGGGGAAAGCTTCTAAGGATCAGGTCCAGAGCTAGTGTGACAGGCTGTGAGGAAGTGAACCACAAATCAGCTTCAGCTAAGTCAGAGGCATTACAGCAGATAGCTGGTCTGAACCATGATTACCTGAGGGGAGGCAAATGGGCTAAGCACCCTCCCTGGGCTTTGATTAGGCCAGGAGCTGCAGCTGCCCTGCTGATCCAGCAGGGTTTATAAGCCAGACTCCGAGAGGTTTGAGAGGTTAGAAGTAGAAAGAAATGTTGCATTGTATGTCTTCTTGGTATTTGTGTACTTCTGCAATAAGTGGTTTATGCAAGGCTCTGTATGTTTATGGGAGGTTCTGTGCCCATTGCAAATGTGTCACCAGTGCTAGTAAGCATGAGAGCTTGATTCTTTGTGAGTCAGAAGGGATCTGAAAGTGAAAGGTGGTAGAAAGGAATACCTTACAGGAGGGACTCAACTAACAGACCAGTCTCATCTTAGTTCATTGTTTCACAGTGTCCTCTGAGGTTTATAAGACAGCTGAAGTTTCCAGTAGTCCTGTTCCCTAGACAAGTGTCACAGAATCCTGCAATAATGCTGAAAAGTTAGCATTTTTATAAAAATGAGCTCCTAAAACATTTAAACTTAATTCAATAAGGGCCATTAAGCATAACATAGAAATTGACTGCAGCTATCCTGGGCAGCACAACACTTGCCTTCATCTGATTTTTAGGGTTGAGGTGTCAGATGGATACCCAGGAGCCTCTCCAAGCAGGGTGCAGGAGCAAAAGGGACTTTTAAATTGGGTCCTTAGTGAAAACTCACTCCACCTACAAGAGTTTAGCAAGAGCAGTTGGGTAGACTGTAGTAGCACCTAAATGAGATTTAGGTACCTATATTTGTGCTTCAGGTGAAGAGGCACACATGGGATTTTCCAAAGCACCCAAACATGGCAGGTGCCTAACTCCCATTGAGGTCAGCTTCTTGCTTTGAATGTGAGATCTTCAGATGTTTGATCAGAACTCCACCTTTAAGCTAAAGGGCTGACTCGCACATCCGTTACTTCTAAATTTCTGTGAGCAGCATGCAGTTTCGTGATGAATTTTCTGAGGGCACCCTTGACCACTTTGTTTCTCAGACTGTAGATCAGGGGATTAATCATGGGGTTCAGGACTATGTAAAAGAGAGAACACTTTGTTCAGCTCTTTAAGAGTGTCAGTGCCTAGTAACACACACACAATAATTAAGATCCCTTGAAAAATGTAACTACAATGAGGTGGGAGGAGCAAGTGAAAAACACCTTTTTCCTTCCACTGCTGGTAGGGATTTTCAGGATGATGGAGATGATACAAATATAAGAGGTCAGGGTGAACAGAAATGTGGGCATCGTGTCTATGGAAGAGAGAACAAAAGTCACCAGTATGATCAAGCTGGTGTCACTGCAGGAAAACTTATTCACCAGGGTGAAATTACAGAAGAAATGACAATGGCTCCAGGTCTCAGGGTCCCAATTCCCACAGTGCAGGGCATGCACCTTTCCCAATGAAACAGGAACCCTGATTTTATGCTAATATTTCTGCCACTGCATATAGCTCATAGCCATTACCTCAGCCTGCGATTCTGCCTTCTCTACTTCCGTTCGCAGCTGGATCAGAGAGGTCTGCTGCAGGATGTGAAGCAGCTACACCTGTTCTAATTCTGTTCTTGAATCCCATACCCACTTCTCCAGTGACAACATTGTTTCATGCTGGAGCCAGAGGGCAAACAGTGAAAGCAACCTAGCCTGCTGAATTCCCTTTACTCTCCTCCCCACCTCAAAGACTCAAGTGCCTTCTCAAGACTAAGGGGTTTCACGCTGTCCCCTAACTTCCTCTCAAAAGTGACCAAGGGTTAACCTGGTTCTGCCACTGGGCCACCTGTCCCCAGGCTGACATGGCCAGCCACCCTAGGAGACACGTGTCTTTCTGTAGCCTTTTCCACCCCATGGTGATGGACTGGGTTGGCAAATCCTACTGACAATGCCACGTGGTCCCCCAAACTGTACCCCAAAGGTGTGGTTCACTTGTGGAGTCACCAGACATATTCAAAGACCATTGAATGGATGGATGATTTTTATTGAATGTCAAGATGAATAGCCCTAGGAAAGCAAAGTAGAGTAATAAGTGGCAAGAGCTTACATCCTTTCAGTAGGTCAGGCCCCTGATGACTGCAGATGACCTCGAGGAGGTTCCTGAAGCACCTTGGTCCTAGGTTACTGAGACAGACTCATCCTTGGTCCTGCGGTGAAGTCCACAGATTCCCAGGGGCTATGCTAACATATAGGATCTCAGGAAAAGGCGGCGTGATCAAGCCTGCTTTCCTTTCACACACTAAGGATCAAGGCCAAGGTAGCGTGAAGGAACAGATAAAAGAAGTACATCCCAGCCAACCTTGCAAAACAGCCAGATACCTTATATCAGGCCCCAGTTGGTTCACGCAGGAGACTGGCACCAGCTGGTGCTTTAGGCATGAAGCCCAGCATCAGCACCTGGTCTGGTTCTTTTGGGGGTGAGTTGGGTGCCACTACCAGACCGTCACAAAATCTTCCACTTTATCTCTAGACTGATAAATGATAACTAGTACAGTAATGAGGATGTTCCCAACAATAGTGATAATATAGATCACTAGAAACAATAAACAATGAAGAAGTTGTAGTTCAGGATGATTCCCAAGTCAAAGGAGTTTGAATCCTGTGATGTGTGTTTGATTATTGCCTTCTCCTTCCATCACATAGATGTCCTCTTCTTCAGTTTTCTATGAGATGTAGTATTTTTTTAAGCGTGTATAAAAAGAGACTGTATTACTTTTGAAATCAGTCGTTTTTCATTCACCTGATAAGTGGTTCCCACCTTTTTGGCTTGACCACCACATGCATCATTTATAGGACCTTGAAGGGCCAACAGTTTCTGCCAGTAGCCCTGCTACAGCGAGGTGGAAGGAATTCAGCATGTAGACCACCTCTTAGTGATCTCTCATCCCTCTCACTTCAGGAAGGAAATTAAACGCATCCTGTATCCCTTGTGCTCCACCTGGGTCTCTAGGCAGTGGCTTCCTTCTACAACCACTGGGATGGAAGATCAGTGCTTCCCTTTCTCTAGCTCCAGCAGCAACTTCAGTACCTAAAAACCTGGGCAGAGTGTTTTGCCATACTCTTTGCTACAGCCAGATGCAGAAGCTTTCTGATCTCCCATCCCCTTGGCTGCAGCAAGGAGCCTGAATTGGTCTTTCAGCCCTTTGAAAATGCATTCTGCCTCCGCTGGAATCCTCAGTCAGCAGCCAAAAGGGGAGCTGCAGAGTACTTTAAAATCCCCCATGGGTCCTTTTTGACCACCAGGCCAAAGGTTGGGAATCACTGCACTTTGTTTTATAAAATTTCAAACTGCATATGGAGAGCATAGTTAATCCATTTTACAAATTTAACACATCACTTTAATCCCAGATACCCCTCTTGCCAGAGAAAATGATATCTGTATTATTCGTTTATCACTCTTTTACCCCCAACTTCATACTTTTATAGATGCATGGACTGAAAATCCAGAGAGGACAGTTCGCTGTAGGCCCGAGCATTTCATTGAATTCATTCCTCTTTGAATAGAAAAAAAAAAGTGTTTGAAATATAGCTAGTTTTAAATTCTCTAATAATGTAGACTGAATTCCTGGATATTACAAGCCATAGTACCTCTCCAGTAAGTATCACACTAAGTTAGAATATATAACAAACTTGGAAATATTCACATTATTTTGTATTAATTCTGGGTTAATACAATGTGTTTATTTGGAATTAATTGCTTCCCATGGTGATAGGATCAAAAGTGGTTGTTAGAAGATTCAGTCCAGAACATGCAAACCAATTATCTGGTTAAAGAACATCCCAGCAACCTCTCACAGAAAATTACCAGATCATTAGCTGGAAAAAGTTTTACTGAGACTGGGAAGACAGTAAAGAAAAGATAGTGGAGAAGTGAAGGGTTCACTATGAGGCACTAAACTTTAGTAAGGATCTAGAAGAATCTGAATTGGAAAGAGAGGAGATACATTTAGGTAACAGCAGAACTGTCTTGGACACTTTGTTGTTTTCATCCATTTCCTAAATGCTGTGTTCCCTTGGACAGATAATTCACCTTTGTTTTGAAGAAGCTGATCTTGTTTCACTTGTCATCTCATTCTGCCACAGACTCAGGAAGGAAAATCTGTACCAAAGCCATACTCCAGTTAGAAATGATAAACTAACACAGCTGATACCAAAGACATAGTAACCTAGGGAGTATGAGAATGGTTTGATCTCAGAATCTCAGCCAGAAAGAGTGAAAATGTGGGATGTGTCACTGGAAAAGAGTGTGCTTCGGAGCCTGGAAAAGGATTCAAGAATAGACAGTCTACTGAGAACAGCAGCAAATTTTGAAGACACTAAGGGAATCTACTACTTCCCATGGATCTTATTTCCAATATTTTGTCATAATGTGCTCCCTATTTTTAAACTCTTTTTTTTAAATTCAGCTTCTGCTTCAAGCCATTTGGTTCTTCTTTTATTTTTACAGCAGTATTACCTGGCTTTACTTGCTATGAAAGTACTCAGGCTGTAATGAAGTGATTTCTTAATATATTTATTTCTTTCTAATATATTAAACAGACTGAGACCCAGGAGGCATGCCACATTTTTGTGAGTTTTTTCTTCACTCTCCCAAATTTTATCCATATATATTTATTTATTTATTTATTTATTTATTTGCTTACTTACTTACTTAAATGTGGATGTCTATGAGAACAAGATGCCAGTATCACCAATGACTGACAGGAAAAAGCCTCCTCTTTCCTCCTTCTGATCTGGCCCCCATTTATACATCACTGGTTCAGGTTAGACTCTTGTGCCATAGCATCTCATTCGGATCTCATGTTTATTTGCTTGTCCTGTATGACCCATAAGCTTTCTTTGATGGTGGTGAGTGTCACACATATGAGCTTTCCTGAGAGTGCACCACAAATATCACTGCACCCTATTAATATCTGAGATTAGGCAGTGACACTGACCATTGGCTCAAATGGGAGAATGACTGCCCCATGCACAAAGGAAATACCCCACATAGGCATCCACAGATCTCTCTCACTCTTAACCTGCCAATGACTCCCCGACATACTCTGTGATACATCCCATCCGCAAGTGCAGCCCACAAATCATATCACATTTGAAAGTCTGTTGGTTGAGAATCATAGAACCATACAATTGGAAGGGGTCCACAGGGTTCATCTACCCAAAGTCCCTAGCAAGATGCTTGATGCTTGCTTGAGGACCTTCCCTCAAGTAGCCAGAGGGCATACACATACTCTTTGGAACCAACTGCATGTGAAAGGATGGAGTTGACTGACTCAGGAGTGAGTGGTACTTGGCAATGCTGGGCGAATCAGGGTTCAGGAGTGGGAATCAGGGGAACACAGCAGTACACTGGACTGGATCTGGGGAGCAGCCTGTCACACCTATCCGCACACCACATTCTGTCCCCTTCTGAGGCCAGTCTTCTCTTACCCACCCTCCTGCCAATGGACCCTTCCCTTTATGCACCTGAAAGCTGCCATTGTCTTCAGAGATTAGTCAAAAAAAAAATACAGTCATCGATCCAGTGAGTTTCCAGTCTAAACACAGGATGAGAGATAATGGATGGAGATCAGCAGACAGAGCACATGAAAGAGTGAAATAGAACAATAATCTATGCAGTCATTCTTGTCAACATTTGCTAATCTGTTTCTATTCTTTTCACTTTGCAGTCAGATCCAGGCTGTACAATAACACTGGACAACAAAGATTTTGCTTCCTGAATACTTTTGGATGTATCTTATGGATTTTGGGCTGCTGATTACGAAAATCACCATGAAATTTCCCTATCATGTACCGTTTTGGGTTTTTTTTTTTTTAAATCACCTATATTCCTTATCTCAGTTCATAATTTATCTGTTAAAATGTTGCCCACAATGTAAGCTGAAAAGTTTTCTATCTTGTGTCCAAGCATGCCTGGGCAGGCAGTGACACTGCACCTAGTGCAGGCCACACAACATGCAGTGGGAATGCTAAGGCTTAGGCAGGGTGGATGCTGGCAGGACAGGTTTTAGGAAGGCTATAAAAGCATTTCCTACACACCGTTCTATGCATTGTGTTTATATCAGTTTGCATTCATGTTGATGTGCATGCTCTTTGCGCATAGCATATTGTGCATACTCACAATAATAAAGCAACTGTATTTTCAGGAGGATTCGTGACATCAAAATGTCTCACCAATGTCGCAACAGCCATGATGCGTTCTGTTACATTTGTGGTGAATATACGCTTAAATGTCAAAGACAGAGCATGACTGCACAGATTAAGAAAGCATACGAGCTCTACTTTGGCTGTAAAATTGTTGATCAGGACAAAGCCTGGGCTCTTCACATTTGTTGCACAACATGTGCTCTCAGTCTTAGAGCTTGGCTCAGAAGTACTTGGAAGTCAATGCCGTTCGCTGTCACAATGATATAGCGAGAGCAGAAGGATCATGTGACAGACTGTTACTTCTGTCTGAACAGTGTGTCTGGGTTCTCTGCTAAAAACAAGAAATCCCTTGAATACCCCAATCTCCCTTCAGCCATGAGACCTGTGCCACATGACCACAGCCTTCTGGTACTGAAGCCACCAGAGACATGGAGCCTAAAGGAGGCAGATGAAGATGCCATGATGCACAATCCAGAAATGGAAAACAACACTGATCCAGATTTTGAACCATTTACATTGACTGAGCCTCATCTGATAACTCAATCTGAGGTAAATGACCTGGTCAGGGACTTGGGTTTGTCAAAGGCAAAAGCAGAATTACTGGATTCAAGACTGCAAGGATAGGGTCTGCTGTCACCAGGCATGAAAATTTCTGTCTTTCGCAGCCACCAATAAGATTTGACACAATTCTTTGGTCAGGCTGATAGTCTGTGTTTCTGCACTGACATTGATGGGCTATTCTCTGCTTTGGGTTGCCAGCAAGACCCACAACAATGGCGTCTTTTTATTGATTTGTCAGTGTTAAGCCTGAAAGCTGTGTTGTTACACAACAACAATGTCCACCGTCAATACCAATCAGCTATGCAGTACACATGAAAGAAACCTGTGGAAATATGGAAGTTTTGTTGAAACACATACAGTACAGTAACTAAAACTGGAACATCTGTGATGATCTGAAAGTAGTCACGCTGCTACTAGGAATGCAGCTCGGATACACCAAGTACTGTTGTTTCATTTGCGAATGGGACAGCCGTACTAAAGAGTCTCATTACATTAAAAAGGACTGGCCACTCTGGAAGCAGTTGAAGGGCAGAAAAGTGTAGCACATAAATCACTTGTAGACCCGACAAAAATATTTTTGCCTCCTCTTCACATAAAACTCAGACTGATGAAAAATTTTGTGAAAGCAATGATCAAGGAAGGTGAAGGATTTTGATATTTGAGACAGATGTTTCCCAGAATAACTGATGCCAAGAATAAGGAAGGCATTTTTGTTGGTCCACAAATCAAACAGGTCATCAATGACAGGCAGTTCGAAGAACTTCTAGTATGGCCAGAGAAAATCAAATGGAAGGCATTCGTGGATGTTGTTGAAAATTTTCCTGGCAACTACAGAGCACCAAACTATGTGCAGCTGGTTGACAACATGTTTCAAGCATACAAAACCATGAAGTGAAACATGTCACTAAGGATTAATTTTCTGCATTTGGATTTAGACTTCTTCCCTGCAAATCTTGGTGCAGTCAGTGACGAGCATGGTTAAAGGTTTCACCTGAACATTGTGATCATGGAAAAACAGTATCAGGGCAACTGGAGTCCATCAGTGCTGGCCAATTATTGTTGGACACTTAAACGAGAAGCCTCAGACACTAAGTACAAATGAAAATCATCAACAAAACATTTTTAGCTCAGTTGAACTATTGCAAAGCGTCAGCACCATTATGCGATTTAAAGGCATTACATTCAATAAAAGTCAATTTCTTGTTTCTCCAAATTCCTACGTGATACAAGTAGTCTGAAATTATATTTGTGTTCAACTTCAAGCGGTCTAGCATAATAAAAAAAAAATTCTGAGGAAGCAACACTTTTGAAAAAATTTGTTGTCCAGTGTAATATTTACTGTGATCTCTCCTGGAAAGGCTGGGTTTATTTGCTGACAAAGAAAGAACATTCAAGGGGTTCAAATAGCCTGGAGGGAGCTTTGGAACAAAGCAATTTGTTCCTCTCTGGTGAGAAGGTGGGCATCTGCTCAGAACAGAATGATGATAAAAAGGCTTTTGTGGTGCAGAGTCATCAAGCGTTTCAGAATAACCTGAGCTTGTGCCCTGCCTACTATCTGAACAGGCTGGAGGTCCTGGTATTTTCCCAATGGTTTGAATTTTTTTGTTTTGTTTTGTTTCTGTTTCCAGTCACCCTTATAATATATCAGCTTTAAGGTGGATTGCACCCAAACAGGTATGATCTCAATGATCAGTCTTCAGAATTTACAAGGATATGAAGAGATGTCACTTCCTGAAATCACTACCCACCAGGCCAGAGCTCTTGACCCAGTTGACCTGGGTGGAGGACACCACCGAGTAGATGGCCTGGCAAGCCTCCAACCATGTCAGGTCACCCAGGTCCTGGACCATGAGGAGCACGTTGTTGGCGTATGCCAACAGAACTAGCCACAGCTCCAGTTCACGGAGCACCAACCCTGTCATCTTCCAGCAGAGGAGACAGGGGAAGGGCTTGATGGCCAGAGTGTATAGCTGGCCCAACAGCAGGCAGCCTTGATGGACTCATTGCCCAAAGCTGACTGGCTCAGTCAGGGTTCAGTTGAGCTTGACCAGGCACTCCGCGGAGGTGTACAGCACCTGAAGAAACTCCATGAAGAGTGACCCAAAGCTGAAAGCCCTCAAGGTGCTCATGACGTAGCCATGGTCCACCCTGTTGAATGCTTTCTCCCTGACTGTGGATGATACGGAGAGACAGGCATCTCCTGATCGTCAGAATTTATGCAACAAACTCTCTGAGTGAGGTGAGAAGTAAGCCACAGTTGGTATCTCTCCTAGGTTAGCTTTGCTGTCTGGGTTTTTCTGGGGTTTTCCTTGTCAGCCTACCTCTTCCTTTTATCAGCCTACTCCCACTTATTGTAAAGTCCATTTGGTAGTTCTGTGTCCTTTTGGTAGGTCTATTACATAGACATAGACACCATTCACTTAAATCATTGCTCAGACCACCTAGCCTGACATCTCGTATTAGGATTTTCAAAGGAATTTCTAGTGGCCCAGCAATACTAATTGTGTCATTTTATAGATGGGAAAACTAAGGAGCAGGGGGGAAGGGATTTGTTTGGCTCACACAATATGTTAGTCACAGAGCTGGAACTAGAAAGGGGGTCTCCTGATCTTAGCTGATTTGACATATCAGACTATGGAGTGTTATTTTTTGTTTTGAAGTGATATGAAGAGATGAAACACCTACAAATTTAGACAGAAACAATGTCACAGTTCAGGACAACTCTTTTCCTGTATTCTCCCTCTCTGTTGTTCACCAAAGACTCCCACAAGTTGGCCATAATGTCTCTTGGACAGAAACACCTCTGTCTTTCCCTAATCACAAAGAATTATGCAGGCCAAGTAGTTCCCTGTTGCCGCTATGTGTTCCCCAGTAAGCCAAGTTGCCCTTGCAAGCCACCCTTGCTTTCTTTCCAGCAAACAGTGAAACTGCTTCTGTGGTTACCACACAGTTTGTTTGTTTTGTTTGTTTGTTTGTTTTTTAAATCAAGTACATTTATTATTAAGGCAAAGACATCACAGAGAAAACATTAAACAAGGAAAGAACCTACACACTTTAACTAGCTTGCCAGAGGTCTGTCAGAAACTAGTTTTGGGGTTTATCCAGATTTTGATACCTACATTTGGACTTTGTGTATAGGCCCACATGGGATTTTCCAAAGCAGCCCAGCAAGGTAGGTGCCAAACTCCCATGGAGGTCACCTTCTTCCTTTAAATATGGGGTCCTCAGACGTTCAAGCACAAGCTCTACCTTTAAGCTAAAACACTGACTCCCACAACAGTTATTCATAAACTTCTGTGAGCAGTATGCATTTTTTTATTAATTTTCTTAGGGCAACCTTGATCTCTTTGTTTCTCAGACTGTAGATCAGGGGATTGATCATGGGGTTCAGGACTGTGTAAAAGAGAGACAACACTTTGTTCAGCTGTCTAAGTGTGTCACTGTCTGGTAACACATACACAATAATCAAGGTCCCATAGAAAAGTGTAACTACAATGAGGTGGGAGGAACAAGTGGAAAATGCCTTTTTCCTCCCACTGCTGGTAGGGATTTTCAGGATGGTGGAGATGATACAAATATAGGAGGACATGGTTAATAGAAATGTGGGCATTGTGTCTATGGAAGAGAGTACAAAAGTCACCAGTATGATCAAGCTGGTGTCACTGCAGGAAAGCTTAATCATTGGGATGAAATCACAAAAGAAATGGTCAATTTCATCAGGACCACAGAAATATAATTGGGACATAAAATATGTTGCTATGGTTGTTGCCAGAAATCCTGTGATCCAGGACACAGCTGCTAGCTGGAGGCAGATTCTGCCATTCATAAGAGCAGTGTAGTGTAGTGGCTTGCATATCGCTACATATCGGTCATAGGACATCATGGATAGGAGATAACATTCAGTTGCTGCAAGGACACCAAAGAAGTAAAATTGAGTGATGCAGCCACTAACTGAAATAGTCTTATCTCCAGTCAGGAAACTAAGCAGCATTCTGGGCAAGATGGTGGAAGCATAGCAGGTGTCCAAGCAGGACAAATTCCCAAGGAAGAAGTACATAGGGGTGTGAAGATGCTGATCAATGATAACAAGTACAGTGATGAGTATGTTGCCAACAATAGTCATAATATAGACCATTAGAAACAATAGAGGAAGAAGAATTTGTAGTTCAGGAAGATTCCCAAATCCCAGGAGTTTGAATCCTGTGATGTGTGTTCGATTATTGCCTTCTCCTTCCATTATGCAGACTTCTTCATCTCCAAATTTCTATGAGATGTACATATTGCTAAATTTTTTTAGAAAAAGGTAAGCATCAAAAGGTAATGAGCTACGTTTGAAGTCAGTAGATCTTCATCAACTTGATCAGTGATTCCTACCATTTGGGGGAGGGGGTGATTGCCACAGACATTATTTAAAGGAACCTGAAGGGCATGAAGATTCTTCCCAGTAGGCTTTTACAGCTAGGAGGAAGGAATTCATTGTGGAGGATGCCTACTTGCTGATCTCCCATCCCCATCAATGCAGGAGAGATGTTAAACACATCCTGCATCCCCAGTGCTCCACATGGTTCTCTAGGCAGTGGCTTCTTTCTACAACCACTGGGATGGAAGATCAGTGCTTCCCTCTCTCTAGTTCCAGCAGCAGCTTCAACACCTAAAATTGCTTGCCATGTTCTTTGTTAAAACCAGGCACAGGAGCCTTCTGATCTCCCATGCCTTGGCTGCAGCAAGGGGCCTGAACTGGTCTTCTAGCCCTGTGGAAATGAACTCTGCCTCTTCTGGAATCCTGAGGCAGCAGCCAGAAAGAGAGGAGCTACAGACCACTTTAAAATCATAGAATCATAGGGTTGGAAGAGACCTCATAGGTCATCTAGTCCAACTCCCTGCCAGAGGCAGGACCACTCCCACTAAACCATCCCAGTCATGGTTTTGTCCAGCCGGGCCATAAACACCTCCAAAGATGGAGATTTCACCACCTCCCTCGGCAGCTCATTCCAAGGCTTCACCACTCTCCTAGTAAAAAAGTTTTTTCTAATATCCAGCCTCGACCTCCCTAACTGCAACTTGAGACCATTGCTCCTTGTTCTGTCCTCTGTTATTACTGAGAACAGTCAAGCTCCATCTTCCTTAGAGCATCCCTTCAAGTAGTCGACGGTTGCTATCAAATCCCCCCTCAATCTTCTCTTCTGCAGACTAAATAAGCCTAATGCTTTCAGTCTTTCCTCATAGGGCTTGTGCTCCAGCCCTTTAATCATTTTGGTTGCCCTCCTCTGAACTCTCTCTAGCATGTCCCTGTCCTTTTTGTAGTGGGGAGCCCAAAACTGAACACAGTATTCTAGATGAGGCCTCACCAGTGCAGAATAGAGGGGAATGATCACATCCCTTGATCTGTTGGTAACACTTCTTTTGATGCAGCCCAGTATGCCATTGGCCTTTTTGGCAGCAAGAGCACACTGCTGACTCATATCTAGCTTCCCATCCCCCATGACCCCCAGGTCCTTTTCTACACTGCTGCTACTTAGCTGAATGTTCCCCAGCCTGTAGCAGTGCATGGGGTTCTTCCATCCCAAGTGCAGGATTTTACACTTGTCGTTATTGAACCTCATAAGATTTCTATTGGCCCCCTGTTCCAATTTATCTAGGTCTCCCTGAATCCTGTCCTTGCCCTCCAGCTAGGTGTCATCCACAAACTTACTGAGAGTGCAGTCTATTCCATCATCTAGATCATTGATGAAAATCTTGAACAGAACCGGCCCCAGGACTGACCCCTGGGGCACACCACTCGTCACTGGTTGCTAGCTAGACATGGAACCATTGATTCCTACATGCTGAAACCATTGATCTAGCCAGTTTTCTATCCACCTTATAGTCCACCTATCCAACCCATACTTCCTTAATTTGCCAATGAGAATGCTGTGGGAAACTGTATCAAAAGCCTGCTAAAATCAAGGTGTATCACATCAATGGTTCTTCCTGCATCCAGAAAACCAGTCATCTGATCATAGAAGGAAATGAGATTGGTCAGGCATGAGTTACCCTTAGAAATCCATGCTGACTGTTCCTGATCACTTTATTTTCCTCTAAGTGTTTTAGGATGGATTCTTTGAGAACCTGCTCCATAAATTTTCCAGGGATTGAGATGAGGCTGACTGGTCTGTAATTCCACGGATCCTCCTTTTTCATTTTCTTGAAAATAGGCATTACATTTGCTTTTTTCCAATCCTCTGGCACCTCCCCTGTTCTCCATGAGTTTTGAAAGATAACGGCCAGCAGTGCTGCTAGCTCATTGGCCAATTCCCTTAGCACCCTTGGATGCAGTTCGTCCGGCCCCATGGAGTTGTGCACATCCAGCTTCTTTAAGCAGTCCCTAACCTGACCTTCTATCACCAAGGGCCTCTCTTCTTCTCTCCAATCTGCCACACCCATGGTAGTGGGCTGGGAGCTGACCCTGCCTCTGAAAACTGAAGCAAAAAAAGCATTGAGCACTTCAGCTTTTTCTTCATCCTCTGTCACAAGGATGCCTGCCCCATTCAGCAAGGGACCTACACCATCCCTGATCGTCTTCTTGTTATTAACATACTTGTAGAACCCCTTCTTATTATCCTTTACATCCCTCGTTAGCCACAACTCCATTTGTCCTTTGGCCTTTCTGATTTTATCCCTGCAGTCCCTAGCAATATCTTTATATGCCTCCTTGGTCATCTGACCAAGCTTCCACTTCCTGTAAGCTTCCTTTGTATGTTTAAGCTCAGAGCAGAGTTCTCTGCTAAGCCATTCTGGCTGCCTCACATGTTTGTTCTTTCTACTAATTGGAATGGCAACTTCCTGTGCCCTTAGCAGGGTTTCTTTAAACTATAGCCAACTCTCTTGGACTCCTTTCCCCTTCAGATTAGCTTCCCAAGGGATCCTGCCCATCATTTCCCTGAAAATCCCCCATGGGTCCTTTTTAAGTCACTGGCTGGGAATCACTGCACTTGATTTTACAAAATTTCAAACTATATATGGAGAGCATGGTTAATCCATTTTACAAAATTAACACATTGCTTTAATCCCAGGTACTCCTCTTGCCAGACAAAATGACATACACATTATTCATCACTCTTCTATCCCCAACTTCATAGTTTTATATAAGCATAGACTGAAAATCCTGACAAGACAGTTTACTATAGGCTTTAGCATTTACCTGAATTCATTCCTTTTTTAATTTGAAAATATATATTTGAAATATAGCTAATTTTAAATTCTCTAATCATATACACTGAATCCCTGCATATTACAAGCCATAGTACTTCCATTAACTATCATATTAAGTTAAGAATATGTAACAAACCTGCAAATACTTGAATTATTTTGCATTAATTTTGGGCTAATACAATGTGTTAATTTGGAATGGACTACTTCCCCTGGTGATAAGATCAAAAGGATTTGTTAGAGGATTCAGAACAGAAAGTACAATATAATTATGTAGACAAAAAGCATCCCAGCAAACTCGTACACGGAATTACTATATCATTAGCTGCAAAAGATTTATTGAGACTGGGAAAAAGAGTGAAGAAAAGATAGTGGACAAGGAAAGGTTCACTAAGAGGCATTAAACTTCAGTAGCAATCTGGAAGGACCTGAATTGGAAAAAGAGGAAATAAGTTTAGGTAAGACCAGAACTGTCTTGGACACTTTGTTGTTTTAACACATTTTCTAAATGCTATGTTCCTTTGGGCAAATAAGTTGACCTTGTTTTGAAGAAGCTGATCTTGTTGCACTGTCAACTCATTCTGCCACAGACTCAGGAAGGAAAATATGTACCAGAGCCAAACTCCAGTTAGAAATGATGAGCTAACACAGCTGGTGCCAAAGACGTGGTATCCTAGGGACTATGAGAATGGCTGGATCTCACAATCCCACCCAAGAGAAGTGAAAATGGAGGACATTTCACTGGAAAGAGTTGTGCTTCAGAGCCTGGAAAAGGGATTCAAGAATAGACAGTCTACTCAGAACAGCAGCCAGTTTTGAAGACATTGAGGAAATCTACCACTTAGTTCCAATAGTTTGTCATAATCTACTCCTTATTGCCATTTTTTTTTAATTCAGCTTCTGATTCAAGCCCTTTGATTCTTTCTCTACAATGTGGATCTGTTAACACGCGGGTGCTTGGAGACAAGCCACCACGACCATGTGTAAAATGGTCTGCGTGTAAACTGGACCATGGTGAAATGTGTTTCCATTTTTAGCCCAACTTCCAGTTTTAGATACCGTGCATTAACAGTTTCTGTATGTTAAACTGGTAGCTTTGGGGAACATGATGATAGCACTTGTTAGCCGGATTTGCAGGTAAACTGATCATGTGTAAACTGATCCACACTGTACTTCTCACAGCAGTATTACCTTGCTTTTCTTGCTATGAAATTACTCAGACTGTAATCAAGTGAATTCTTAATATTCTTTCCAATATATGAAACAGCCTGAGACGCCTGATGCCTCATATAAGGCATTTTGAGCCATCCCTCATTTTTTGTGAGTTTTTATTCACTTCTCCAAATTTTTCATCATCTTATTTTTAACCTGGACATAAATGAAAAGAAGATGCAATTCAGTATCACCAGTGACTGACAGGAAAAAAGCCCTTCTCTCTCCTCTTCTGGTCTGTCCCCCATTTATACATCACTGGATCGGGTTAGACTCTTGCGCTGTAGCATCTCACTGAGAGCTCATGTTTATTTGCTTGTACCCTGTGTCACCGAAGCTGCTTCTGATGGTGGTTGAATGGCACATATGTGAGCTTTCCCAAGAAAGCTACACAAATTCACTGCATCCTATTAATATCTGAGGTTAGGTGGTAACACTGACCATCAGCTCAAATGGGAGGATTACTCAGCCCATGCACAAAGGAAATACGCCTCACAGGCACCCACAGATCTCTCTCACTCTTAGCCTAACAGTGACTATCCAGTAGACTCTATGGCATAGCCCACCCACAAATGTTGCCTGCAATTTCTTCCACATGGGCAAGTCTTTTGGTTGAGCATCATAGAACTAGAGGATTGTTAGAGTCTACCAGGCTCATCTGGTTATACCCTCTACCATGATGCAGGATTTGTTGTATATAAAACCATTGGTGAAAGATGGCTAGCTAGCTCCTTCTCTCAAATTCTTCAGTGAAGGTGTTTCCATAATCTCCACAGGCAGTTTGTTCCATTACTCTACTGATCATGCCATTAGGAATATTTTTCCTCAAATGTCGCCAAAATAAACTTTTACTAGCTTTTTGCATGTATGGACCCCTGAAAAATGAGCTCCAGTGGGTCCCTTTTAAAATTGTAGACATAGTTTTCAGACCCACTGGTGTCCAGAAATGACAGGCTGAAAACAATTGTTTTCAGATCTACTGTGCTGTAGTTTGAACCCCTTGTTTCTTCTCCAACCCTTTGTGGTGACAGAGAACAAGTTTGCTTCATTTTTATGGCAACATTTCAAGTATTTGTAGACCAATATTACGTGCCACCATAATCTCCTCTTTTTCCAAGTAAGCACACCCACTTCTGCCTGTCTTTGTGTATCTTGTTTGCCTTCATCCCTTTTACTATCTTTGTTGCTTGCACACAGATTGTGTGCTGCAATAGTCACTCTCCACAGAGTCTCAGTTAGTCAGTGTTAGATACAGAGGTGAGACATTTCAGGGGTGGAATGGGGAATAAGACAGAACAAGCAAAACTGTTCACCTACACAACACTTGAGGTTGCTGCTCTTCCTGATATTATAGAGTTTCTCCCTAAAAATCCCCAGGATTTGACCAAGGAATGATCAGATTTACCTTTATTCCTCAGCATAAAGTGACAACTTTTCTCTTGATGATGCTTGGCGTGGGGATTAGGACCTGGTTCCCATCATCCCTCGGCTCTCATCAGTCTCTCAGGCACTCTCTCTCTGTCTGCAAAGACACTTACACTTTGCTGAAAGTGCACTTGCTTTCTCACTTGATTCACAATCTTGTGCACATCAGATACAGAGCATCTTTCTGACATCTGCTCTGGATTTTCAGAGGTTATATGGGACAGCAGGCTTATCCTGGCCTTGCTGTTCTTGGGATCTCTCTTGAGGCCGTTGATGATAAACATTTTAAACTTGCCCTTGTGGGGAATAATTCTTGTGTTGCTTGTTAAAACAGAATGAATACCCAGACCCTTTCAATTCACATTGAAACTATTGAGCTGGGTTTGAGTTTTGTGTTATGTCTGAAATTTGATCAAGCTAATTGCAACTGTTTTGTATCCATTCAGCCACTGTGAATTCATAAAACAAGCAAGGAGTCCTGTGGCACCTAAAGACTAATGCATTCATTTATCACAGGAGGCTTTTTGGTTTTTTTGGGGGGTAGAAAAAGCCACTTTGTCAGAAAACTTTGAAGATGGGGGAATTTACACAATGGGAGGAAAATAAATGCAGAGAAGTGTAAATCAGTGGATTAGGTCATACTGTAGTTCATTCAAACAACTGGGGCTTCTGGATGTAAGGTCAATGCAGGCTTGCAGTTTCAGCTAATCAAACTGGAAAAAGGAGAGAAAGAAAGTCAACAATCTGAGGCCAAAGAAAACAAGTGTCTGAGACCCTGAATTTGGGCAGCTCTGATACAGAAGCTTATTAGGACCTAGATTTCTAGGAAAATTTTGTTGCTAAGCAGTTTACAGGACACATTCCAAACAAAGAAGTGCCCAACCAATATTAGACATAATATTCCAGATGTGGCTTCATCAGTCTTTAATAGAGGGGAATAATCTCTTCCCCTGATCTGCTGTCAATGCTCCTACTAGTTCAGTCTAATACACAGTTAGTCTTCTTGGGAATATGGGAACACTGATGACTCATATCCAGTTTCTTGTCCACTGTAAGCCCAGGTCCTTTTCATCAGAACTATGGTTTAACTTATCTGCAGCAGTACACTAGATTCTTCCGTCCTAAGTGAAAGACTCTGCATTTGTCCTTGTTGAATCTCATGAAATATCTTTCAGCCCAATGCTTCAATTTCTCTGTGTTGCTCTGTGTCATATCCCTATGGTTCATGATACATACTGCTCCCTTCAGCTTAGTGTCGCCTGCAACCTTGTTGAGGGTGCAATAAACTCCGTCTTCCAAATGATTAATGTGGACGTTGAACAAAACTGGCCCCAGGACTGACCTCCGGAGTACTCTGCTTATTACAGACTGCTACCTATACCCTGTGCCATTGATCATTACTGTTAAGGGATGCACATCAGTGCGCCCCAGCATATAATCTGCTTAAATTTTCTGTTTGTTTATTCATTGTGATTGTATGATCTTATGCCAGCTAGGCCATGCAAGGTTTCTTTATGAATGTTCATGACCTATTCTACCTGATCACTATGGTATTGTATTCCCTGCAGCGTCATGTATATGTACAGATATGTGGCATGTTTAGCAAGGGTCAGGGGCAATGCTCCCTTTAAGGCGCCAAGGCAGCTAGCAACTTCTTTTGCTTACAGCACGCACCCCCCCACGCAGGGGCCTGATCTGCCCCCCCACTCTCTGTCACCCCCCCCCCCAGGCAGCCCGACCCCATCTTCCTCCAATCCTCCACCCCCTTTCACGGTTGGCTGCCCCTGCCCTATCACCAATCCCTCCACCCTGCCCCCTTACCTGGCAATTGGAGTGGCATGGACTGGCCACTGGCTGCTCCTCCAGCCAAAAGAAGATTTCACTAAACATGCACAGAGCCTCTGCGCATGTCCAGTGAGTGCTTACGCCGAGCAGGAGTTTTAAAAACTCTGAGCTCAGAGCTGCTCTCAGCTGGCTGGAAGACTGTATCTTCTGGCTGGGCAGGGATTGCAGCTGCCAGCCGTGTGCAGCCAACAGTGTTCCCCGTGCTGGGCAGCAGTCGGGGCCATGCAGCTTAGAGGGAATGTTGCTCAGGGGAGTGGGAGACAGACTGAACTCTATTCCAGCGGCATGTAAAGAGCTAACGGTGAGCAAACAAGTACTTGGAGGAGGCAACAAAGGTATGCTAATTGGTTGCCCTAGCTCAGAGGGGACACAGAGACCTCTGCCCCGAAAGGATGGGGTCAATGGGGGTTTGGAACAAAGAGACACTTGGATGGGCTTGAGCCCTTTTGCCTGGGAAAATCCATCTTGAAAGCACTTCAAGCAGATCTCTGATCTGCCTGGTCTCAGGCAGAGACTGGCTGTACAAACATCTGGCAGCTGAACATCTTAAGCATAAACTTGGACTATCAGGTCAGTTAGGTAGAGATATTAGGTTAATATGCATATTTTACCTTTTATTTTCCTGTGGTCACTCCTGACTCACTTATATTATGATTCTGCTGTGATTGACCATTTTTGCACTTAAAATTGTAATCTGCTCAATAAACTTGTAGTTCTTTTATCTAAAACTCTATGATCTTCAGAGGGTGTGATTGAAGAAGGCTGGGCATGGTCATTTCTTTGTTAAATGGACAAATTTGAGACCAAGATAATCAGGAGTCCGAATCCCTGTAATACAGTGGCTCTCAGTGTGCTAACTGTGGCTGGTGGTGTTTGCTGGGGGACCATTCCCTACGTGATTGTACAGAGCATGCTCACTGGCTGGGATGAATCACAAGTGAGATACTCATGTGGACAGACTTGGAAGTGAGTGATTACCTGGCAAAGTGGGGTGACTCAGGGTTCAGGAATGGAGATTGGGGGTCACAGTGGCACACTGGACCAGATCTGGGGAGCAGCCTGTCACAGCTACCCATTGAGTCTCATGATCTACTCACCCTCCTGTCCATTTGTCCAACTCATATTTGTTTAAGTTCACGGAATGAATACTATGAAAGACCATATCAAAAACTTTTCTAAAGCCAAGGTGTATCGCATCAACTGATTTCCCCAGAGCCATAGATCCAGTCACTTCATCACAGAAAGAATTCAGGTTAGTCAGGGATGACTTGTCCTCAGTGAAGCCATGCTGACTGGTTCTGATCACCTTCCTGTCTTAAAAATGCTTTAAAATGGATTCCTTGAGGACCTGCCCTATGGCTATGTCTACATCTACACATTTATTTCAGTCCTGCTAGTCTGAACTAATTAAGTCTTAGGTTAGCCTGAACTAACCTTTGGCTACTTCGAACTAACCCCAACATTTTAGTTCGAACTAGCTGCACATTCTAGCTCAAACTAATATTTTAGTCTGAACTAGAACGCATGACTAGTTCAGACTAACTGGATGGTTCGAACATCTTTACTCCAGACTATTACTTTGAGTCTTGGCTTGCTTACTTTGAACTAAGCACAGAAGTCCAAACTAACCACCAGCTCTTACTAGTTTGGACTAAGCTTTGCCTAACCCTAAGTAAAAAATTTCTTAGTTTGGACTAGTCAGAGCCTATTAGTTTGGCCTAAGCTTCCTTGGTCCAGACTAATTTGGCAGTGTAGACATAGCCTATGTCTTTTCCAGGGAGTTGGGGGGGAGGAGGCCTGACTGGTCCGTAATTTCCCAGTTCTCTTCTTTTCTTTTCCTTTTAAGATGGGCACTATCTTTGTCTTTTTGCAATCATTCAGGATCTCCCCTAATCACCAGAAGTTTTCCAAGACAATGCCAATGGCTCTGAAATGATCAGCCAACTCCCTCAGCACAATTAGGTGCATTGCAGGAGCTTTTTTCCTTGTATTAATCCTCATCGGCGGGAAACAACTGTTTCGAAACATGTCCAAACGGCCTTATTTTGAAATAACCATTTTGAAATAACAGCCATTTTGATAGCAGGCTTTCCCTTAATTTGAATTAACATTTTGTTAATTCAAATTAACTTATTTCGAAATAAGGAATTTATTTCGAAATAACTCATTTCAAAATCCTTATTTCGAAATAATGATGTGTGTGTAGACATAGCCTTAGTCTTTAAGATGCAACAGGACTCTTTCCAACACCCTGTTTCAAATATGGACATATACCAGCACTGAATGCAATTCAGTCTCACCCATGTCTAATAGAGGTAAAAATCACCTTTCAGATGCCTATTGGTCTCTCCCATATTTATATTGTATAGTACTATATTATCCCCTGGTGCCACAATATCACACCTGAGGCTCAGGTTGTTGTTTGTCTAGTATGATTCCTCAACATCCTGTGATGGGTGGTGAAGATCACACACACACAAACTTCCTCAGAGAAGGCCACCAATGTGATTGCATCATACTAGTGCCCAGGACCAAGCAGTGACACTCACCAACAGCTCTGATGGAAGATAACTCTGACCCAGGCACAAAGGGAAAGTGGAGAGCAGAGTGCACAGGTCCCTCTTACTCTCTTCCCCTCAATGATTCTGCAGCAAAGCCAGGGACACATTCCACCACCAGCCAGCACACTGTCAGCCAGGTCATATTTATCTACCTGTTGACAGGGAAAGGTAGGCCAGTTCTGTTGTCTGTTACTCATTGCCACTCTCTGTCCTATCTTGGGTCAGCAATATTTGGAGCAGTGACCGGACATATCAAGGGGAGAAGGAAGAATGATACAGAGCAGCTAATGCACACGCAAATTGTTTATCTGAGAGACACTCCAGGTTGCTCTTCTTCCTGCTATCACAGCTTCCCCCTCCCTAAAATCCTATCACTTGACCCCAAAATTATCAGATTTACCTTTACTCCTCAGCATGAAGTGGAATACCTCCATCTGTGGTAACTGAGTATGCTAATCATGACCTGAATTTCACCATTGTTTTTTTTTTTTAGCATCTCATGCACGTTCTGTGCACAGAAATCTTCATTTTGCTGAAACTGTTCTTGGTTACCTGCTTGATGTACACTGCTTTCTATATTAGACAGAACATTAGTGACAGCTGCACTGGATTTCTACCTGGTTTATAGGGGACAGCAGCCTCTTTGTGGTGCTGGCTTCTGTTGGGCTGTCCGTTGAAGCTGCCAGTAATAATAGTTTAAAAGTTTACAGCATGGAGGAATTAAATACTGTCTTGCTTCTTAAACCAGTTTAAACAGCAAGGCCACTGCAAGCCCTAGGAAATCCTTCAGGGAATCTCTTTTTGTCTTGACCTATGTCAAGAGATGCCTAGAATACTATATCAATTTTGAGCTGGCCCATCTCAGAAGGGATATAATGGAAATTGAAAATGATCAGAGATGGCAGCTAAGGTGATCAAGTGTCTGGAATTACTTACATCCATGGAAAAACTACATAGTATGGCTCTTCACCTTGGAAAAGAGATGGGAAAAGGAGAATATGACAGAGACCTATACAGTCATGCACCATGTAGGAAAAGTGACTAGAAACCATGATATTCAGAATACATAAACAGGGGTTACCTGAAAAAATAATGGGCATCTGTCTTAATACAAATAAGAAGTATTTATTCCACACAGCATGCCTGTGGAACTTATTGTCATAACCAGAAGTGTAACTAGGTTCAAAAAAGACCCTGATAAAGCTAATGTAGATTAGGTGATTAAATGGCCATTGGCCATGGCAGTCAGGCACATGACCTCATATCAGAACAACCCTAGATCTCTGACTACCAGAAGCTGGGAGCAGAAGAAAGAGGTGGATCATTGAAACCACCGTGTTTTAAATACTCCTCCTGCAGCTCTGATACAGGCCACTGTTAGAAACAAGAAGCACCATGGTATGACTCAGTACAGAAGTTGTCACATTCCTATGCTCTAAGAGTTTAAAGTTGAGAACAACAAAAGTGATTTAAGCACCATGAGATCCAGAAAACTTGTTTTTGGCTTCTGCCTAGCCTAGTTGGTACCTAATCTTACATCATGCCCAAGTGTCGACTGAAACATTTCCTTAAGAACCTCTGTTTCAGACTGTGGGCACATGAAATGTTGCCTCTAATTGTCCTGGCTTCTTGCATAAACCCTAGCATTATCCTCAAGTTGGTAGAAGATTACTTGCCTTCAGGTCTCATCTAGAAGGTATGTTTGGCACTTGGCTACTGACATACCAAGTAGATGAATCATAGAGTCATAGAATATGAGGGTTGGTAGGGACCTCAGGAGATCATTTACTCCAACCCTCTGCCCAAAGCAGGAACAACCCCAACTAAACCAGCCCAGCCACGGCTTTATCAAGCTGGGCCTTAAAAACAAAACAAAAAACCTCTAAGGACGGAGATTCCACCATATCCCTAGGTAACTCATTCCAGAGCTTCACCACCTTCCTAACATAAAATGTTTTCTTAATAGTCAGGCTAGAAATCCCCACTGCAGCTTGACACCATTGCTTCTTGTTCCATCATCTATCACCAATGAGTACTGCCTACCCCTTCAGGTAGTTGAAGTCTTCTATCAAATCTCCTCTCACTCTTCTCTTCTGGAGACTAAACAAGCCTAGTTCCCTCAGCACCTCCTTGTAAAACAGGAGGAAGCAACTTTCCTCCTTTTATATGACTTTTAGGGGACTCACCCAGGTGGTGGGAGCTCTCAAATGAGCTCCTCCCTTGAACTGATGAGGAGACTGTGTATGAGTATTTTTCTTTCTTTCTTTCTTTCTTTCTTTCTTTCTTTCTTTCTGAAGTTGTTAGTCTTTAAGTGCCACAGGATTCCTTTCTTGTTTTATATCAATATGTGACTCTGAGAAGAGAGGTCAGTGCTTAAGAAGCATGATTTGCACTTTCAGTAAGACCCTTTTATACTATAGACAGAGTGTTCTTCCATTTCGCTGCCCTGTAGTACCACCAGGGTGGTTTAAAGTCACCTGAGCATAAATTAGAAACAGACCCCAGGTCATAGTGGAGTACTCACTACCTACTTGCAGATGCAGAAATTATAAGGTATTTTCATTTCAGTTTGATAGAGAGCTTCTAAAATGTTTAGATATAAGCTAGACAAGCCCCTCTCCAGACCAACTCTTTTCCATGCATTTATATGTTCACTGTATGATGGATCAAGTGTGCATAGGAAACTGAAAATATTTTGGTTTTCAGATATCTTGAGAAAATCTCAGAGCTAAACATTTTCCATTAAAGTGTTTGTTTAGCCAAAAACCCAAATTTCCACCACACAACAGGTTTAACAGTTTGTTAATTCGAATTAAGGAAAAAAGCAGGAATTGAAATAGCATGTTCAGACAACAGTTATTTCTAAACGAGTCACTGTTGTTTTGAAACAACATGTTCAGACGGCATTGTTTCAAAACAATTGTTTCAAAACAACGTTGTTTCATCCCCACATGGGGTTTAAGTAGTTTCGAAGCAACACCATTGTTTTGAAACAACGGAACACATTGTTTTGAAACAACAGTGTGTCATGTGAACATGACTTTTCTTATTTTGAGACAACCTCTGTTGTTTCGAAATAAGACTGCTGTGTGAACACGCCCGTAGAGTTATCTCTCTGAAATCAAAGGAAGCATGAGGCAGCTAGACACTAGTCAACAGCATCAACATCAGCAGAGTATTAACATCTGAGCTTAATGTAATAAGGCAGTTGGGGACATGTGAGAAAGTAGGATAGATAGATAGATAGATAGATAGATAGATAGATAGATAGATAGATAATCTGAACATATGTCTTAATACTACTATGTGCTTTTGAGCTCCACAGAGAAAAAGTTGATTAATGAGCTAATTCATCAGTCCTCAGGACCATGATGTGATGTTAGTCCAGAGTCTATTCTGCTAAATTTACAGGCAAATATTAAACTGAGAATTCCTGTTTTAAATTGATATGAATGTTAACCGAGGCATTTACATAAATAAATTTAAAAAATGCATCTCTAGTGAAATTGTTTAAAATATCAATTGTACCTAAACTGGTATAACTTCTTTGTATCAATGCGGTCAAAAATGTCTTTCTTTCTTTCTTTCTTTCTTTCTTTCTTTCTTTCTTTCTTTTACAAGAGGAGAATTAGGCTTAATTTCAAGCAAGGGAGATTTAGGTTGCGTATTAGGAAAAAACTTTCAAACTATAAGAAGAATTCATCTCTGGAACTGATTACTCAGGGACATTGTGGAATCCCCATCACTGGAGGTTTTAAAGCACAAGTTGAGCAAACAGTTGTCTGGTTTTACTTAGTCCTACCTCAGGGGGCTGAACTAAACAACTGCTCAAGTCCTCCCGTCCATACATTTCTATGGGTATGTCCACACGTCTTTTTTTTATTTTGAAATAACAATGGTTATTACAAAATAAAAAAGTTTTAGTCCACATGACGTTTTCTTATTGCAAAACAACGGAGCCCATCGTTTTGACATAAGAGCCGCTGTTTCGAAACAGCTTAAACTGCTTTTGTTTCAAAAGGGGTTGTTTTGAAATAATGCCGTTCGGACACGTTATTTCGAAACAATGTTGTTTTGAAATAACAGGTCTGACCTTCCCCCCAGGGTGCTGTGCACCCTGGGAGGAAGGAGGAAATGCTGTCCCGCGCCCGTGCCTGCCAGCATGCCCACAACCCTGCTCAGGCATGGCAGCACGTGGCTCCGCTGGTCCTGAGGGGTGACGCCGTGCCCCTGTATGGACTACTGAGGAGGTCCAGTGCCTCCTCAGTATTTGGAGCAGGGCAGAAATCCTTACCCAGTTCTGGATCAGCCACCGGAACTGGGATATATATGCGGACATAGCCGCAGAGCTGTCCACCCAGGGCCACAAACGCACTGCTCGAAAATCAAGGGCCTTAGGCAGGACCATGCCCGCACCAGGGAGGCATGGGAGCTCCAGGGGGCAGGTAGCACTGCTACCTGCCCTTTCTATGATGAGCTCCATGCCTTCCTGGGGGCTGAGCCCAGTGGCCTGCCAGCTCAGACCATCAACACAGGCCAGCGACCGAGCACATCCTCAGGCCCAGACGGAGGGGACGCCAACCTGGAAGCATCTGTGGATGTCGGCCAGCCTCCTGCTGCAGCACCAACATCACCAGAGGCTGTGCCAGGGACCCCAGAGCTCTTCCTTGTGCCGGAGGAGGCAGAGACCAGCACGGAGGAACAGGGGCCTCATGAGATCCCCGATCCTGGGGAGTCCGAGTCCGAGACAGGAACATTCCTGGCAGACATCTTCCTCTCCTGCAGAAGCACACAGGGCTGGGCCTGCCCAGGTCACAGGCAGCGAGGGGGTACAGCTCTGGGACAGGTAGGGCACAGGGCCAGAGAGTGCAGAGACCCTCCCATGGGCATGGGTACCAGAGAGACATGTAGCACCAGGGTCATAGGCCCTTGCATGCTTGGGGTTGGTT
Organism: Podocnemis expansa; assembly: GCA_007922195.1. Classification (NCBI taxonomy): domain Eukaryota; kingdom Metazoa; phylum Chordata; order Testudines; family Podocnemididae; genus Podocnemis; species Podocnemis expansa. The sequence goes on from ML681991.1 coordinate 46,943,767, forward strand.
AACAGGGGATGGGTGTCAAAGATGCAGCTGCATCTTGGGTGGGGAGGAGCGTATGCAGGCTGCGCCACTGGCAGGTGGCCTTGAGAGACTGCGCAGAGCAAGTCTTGGGTGAGTCGAGCTCACCATTGTGGGCACCACTAGGCCATGTGTGCCTCCAGGGTAGGGTTACCAGATATCAGGCAAAAGGGGGACAGCAGGCTGGGCACCAGGATGCTGACCTCCTCTTGCTGCAACAGGCAGCGACCGTGGATGACTGCATGGTTGCCGCTCTCGAGTGGCAGGCTTTGGCCATAGAGTGCCTCAGTAACCGACTGACCACCGCGGTCGAGGACCTCGCCAGCAGCATCTCTCAGCTGGTGGACTGCATGGCCCCTCCAGCTGCTGCAGGAGGTCCTCCACCTTCTTCCCTGGTGGCGGCCCTGGACCCAGGGTGCCCATGGGCAGGGGCGTGGGACACCACTCTCCCCGGACCTTCCCACAGGCCCCATGTAGGAACTCCCCTCCCACTCAGACTCCCCAACACCCTTCCAGTCTCCCCCTCCAAGGTGCAGGCCCTCCCCCCCAGACTCCCCCCACATTTCCCCATCCCCTAACTCTCCCTAGCCCTTCCCTGCCCCAACCCCATGTTCTGTTAAATAAATAATTTAAAACTCATGTTAATGGTTGTCAGTGTTTTTATTGGGTGTGCTTCAACAATGTGGGTGGACGGGTGGGGACTGGCTGTGGGAGAATGGGGGAGACGGTGGTGTGGGGCAGGGCAGGCCTGGCCCCCAGAGTTCCTCCTCTGTGGCAAAAGTGTTTGTCAGCGCGTCACATACTGTGACAGCCCTCTCCGACGGCTGCTCCCATGGGGGAACAGCTGCGGGCTCCTCGTATTGGCCACCAATGAGCTGGGCCTTGTCCTCCCAGCAGCAGCAACACTCTCGCCCCGCAGCTTGCAGAAATTGTGCAGGACCACTCACGTGCTAATGACTTCTGATGTTGTAGTAACCCTTGGGGAGGAAGGGGTTAACTATCTGGTCAGTGAGTCCCAGGACAGCCAATAGGAACGAAGCACAGCTTTTTGAATGGTAACAGCAGCCTGGCCTGGGGCTGTTTGGATGTAGCAGAGCTCCTGGAAGGATCAGGAGGAGGCCAGAGGGGCCTGAGGAAGAATCCAGCAACATCCTTACCAGAGATAAGTTAAATTTGTTACTGACCAGGCGTGGGTAGAACAGGGAATGTTTATTTAGACGCGGTCAGGGTATTTTCTTTGTTTTTGGCTTGTTTTTTGGATTTCTCTGTGCTAACCACATGTAACCCAACCCCCCACCCCACTACCCTGTAACTACCTAAGTTAATTCCCAGAGAAGCAACTCTCTGTGTTTATCATCTGTTCTTTTTGATTAAAGAGTTTACCTTTTAAGTAAGTTCTGGTTCTGTGTCCTGAGAGGCAAGAGGTTTGTGTGCCCGTGCCTTAGACTGCACAGGCAGCTACTAGAGGGAACCCTGTTCCAGTTCCAGCTCATATTGCAGCTGGAGTTCAGTCACTTTCCTGAAGGAGGAATAAAGAGGATTGCAAGTACCTCACAGGGAGGAATTCCCAAGTGCGCCTTCCTGGGTCACAAGAGGTTTTTTTTTTGCATTTGGGTGGTGGCAGCGATACCACTCCAAGGCCAGGAATTGGAGGCCTTGGAGACTTTTAAGAGCAGGCTTTAAGGCCAGTGGCTTTTCTGGCCTGTTGCGGGCCCCCACCTTCTGCACTCAGAGTGCCAGAGTGGGGAAAAAGCCTTGACAGATGTCATCTCCTACCCAAGGTGGAGGCGGGTAAGGAGGCACCTCCAGCGTGCCTTCAGCTGTCCAAAGGCCCGCTCAACTACCTAGCAACAGCGGCTCACACGCCAATTGAAAAGCTGCTGGCAAGGATTGAGGGGCCCTGCATAGGGGCACCTGAGCCACGGGCGGAGGGGATAGGCTGCATCGGCAACAATGAGGATGGGCACCTCTACTCCCCCGACATTGATGTTATGGGGGGGAGAAGGTGCCTGCCTCCATGCCCCGGTACAGGGCAGACTTCCAGAGGATTCATTCATCATGCGCCCTCCCTGGCCAGCCCACATAACAGTTCTGGAAGACGCCTCGGTGGTCCACAAGGGCCTGCATAATGACAGAGTAGTACCCCTTGCAATTCCAGTACCCAGTGGCTCGGTGCTCCGGGGCCTTCACAGGGATGTGCATGGCATCCAGTATCCCTGCACAATTGGGAAATCCCAGGGTAGCCATGCCATCTGTGGTGTCCTGCAGCTCCCCTTGAGTGATGAGGCGCTGCAGCAGGATCCTGTTGATGGCCCTGGTGAGCTGTATCAGGACATTCCCGATGCTGGACCTGCCAACACCGAAGAGGTGCGCCACAAACCTGTACGACTCCGGAGTGGCGATTTTCCACAGAGCGATGGCCACTCTTTTGTTGACGGGGATGGCCGGTCTCATGGCGGTATCCCTTCTGTGCAGGAGCGGGGTGAGTTCTGCGACGAGGTGGTTGAAGCTGGCCATGGTCATACGGAAATTCCTTTGCCACTGGTCGTCCCCCCAGGTTTGGAGCACTACCCACTCCCACCAGTCTGTGCTGGTCTCCCAGGCCCAGACCTGGCGAGGCTCAGAAAGGGGCAGGGGAACTAGGTCTGCTCTGCAGCCCAGATGGATGACAGCCTCAGGCACAGACTGGGCAACATCAGGGTTGGCAAGCAGAGTGTCCCACAGCAGCTGGACACTCTGTAGGTGAGCAGAGGGTCTGTTTGCTGCACAGTGATGGCTAGGCAGCCGGGCAGAGTCCATGTCTATGTCTCACAGCATACTGCTAGCCAGAATGGACAGGGAAGTGAGGTCAGTAGGATTGGCTGGCAACATGGCTGCCAACATGGCCCAGGGAGGGGGCCATGTTGCCACACCTCCCATGGTGCCTTTACCCTAAAGCAAAATAGCAAGTCCTGCGTTTGGACATGCTATTTTGATTCCAGCTTTTCCCTTATTTTGACTTGATTTTTGGTTATTTCGATTCCGGTTATTTCAAAATAATGTTTTTATTTTGAAATAAGTTGTTTTGAAATAACTTATTTCGAAATAACAGCCTATGATTCTTCTATTTATTTCCATTGCATTGTGCAAACCTCCCCGAATAGTGATCCTGGGCTTGTCATAGTTATGATAAGTATAGGTTATATAGTTACTGCTCCAAAGGGATAGTTGGGTTAGTTTAGCTCAGCAAAACAACCAGAGTTCTGTTGTTCATGTGAAAAATAAATTTGTTTATCTTTCAACGTGCCACAAGACTCCTTGTTTGTTTTGTTATCCCTCCATTGATCCATCCACATACACACGTATAGATTGTTAAAGTGCTATGGAAATATGCAAAAGAATATTGGATAATGAACACTTTAATAAAATAATTTTAATATATTACCCCACATAAGCTAGGTGGAAGCTGACATACTGGTGGTGTAAGCAGAAAGGGGTTGCTGTAAGTGTGTTTTTCTCTGCAAGGTCCTTTAAGCTTTTGAATTTGTTCCCAAACTTGATCTAAAACAGCTCAGGTCTGATAACCTTTTATGGAATGAGACACCAATGCATAGCAGTGGGCTGTGCAGTCTTATCCTTTAGATCTGGCAAAGTTGACGTTGCCAGACTTTCTAAGTCTTCCTGATCTTCACTGTTTAAATGGTTTCTCACATGTTTAATTATAATAAGATGCCTTTCTGAAGTCATTGCACTGTAATCTAGTCCAGAAATGACCTGAGAATCGAATCATAGATTTCTCTTATATGCTCATCCTTTAGTTGTCCTAGCTCCATATACTTATTCTGTAAACATTCTGCCAGAGTTTTGAAGATATTTAGATGCTTAATTCCAATGAATATTAATAAGTGTTCAATGCCTACTTACTTTTAATTCCCCATTGAGACTGGAACCCGGACTGCATCAGCCTTGATGTTTACACTTAGTTAACAGGCACCACATAATGAATTCCCCAAATCATTATCATTTAAAAGTGATCATAAAAATAAGCTGTCTGAAGAAAGACAGCTTTATTTGCAAGAACCCAGGAGTCACAAAGCTTTGGTGTAATGCACATAGTTACAGAGCATAGCAGAATCCAGGCACCCTTTGAGTGCATGGAGACATCTTGACTGAGTTAGACTATGTGAGGGGGATGAGGGAAGTATAGCAAGCAAGTAGCTGGCCCCAGATCCCCAAACCCACTCAGCTTCTGAGGAGAGGTTCTCACTTCACTCTCAGGATTACAGGTAAACGTTGCAAATCCTGACTTGCTTGTTCAGTGCTTCCTCCAGTAAACTCCCTACCGAGCAGCATCAATGGAAGGTTCGCTTGAGATTCGAGTTCAAGAGCTGTGCCTTTTAATGATGCAGATACTGCTTAAAAATGAAATCATTATCTAGCTATTGAGCTATTTGATACAGTGAGAGGTGGACACTATCAGAAGATTTAAAGAGGCATTCATGGTGTATCGAAAATCCATGCAGATTAGCAAACAGAAGGTGTACGTGTTGCTGAGGCATACACATGAGCATTTACTGCTCTGTCTCACCTTTGATTCTCCCCTTGCTACATCTCCTGATATTGCTGCACAGAGAGGCTGCAGCAAGGGGCGGGGAGCAGTGAGTTTCAGCTACTTTATTGCAGCAGGGAACAGGGAGAGTCAGCATGCAGCTCCAGACACATACCAGCTAGGCTGCAGGGCAGGGGGAGCAGAGATACTGGTGTTTTTCCCCTTCATCTGGAGCCTGTGTCATAGGTAACTTGAAGGTTTAGACTAGTGTAAATGGTGGATTCTCTGTGATGTGATGTCTTTAAACCATTGTGTGAGAATGTCAGTAACTCAGCCAGAAGTTAGGAGATTGTGAGCTGTCATGTGCAGGAGGTCAGGTGACTCATGATTGTCCCTTCTCACTGCACAGTCCTTGACGGATCCATGCATATCTCTGACAGGGATATCTTCTTTGTTGACAGGGCATGGCTCTGTGCAGACTCAAGTTTGCCTCTTTCCTGAGTATCCTGGAAGCAAGCTGCAAAGTGTTTGCTCTGCAATGGAAAAGGACTGCAGCTACTATGGCACTGCTGGTGTCTCAGTGCAGTTGAGCAGTGTTTCTCTTCTTCCCTGCACCCTTGCAGGAAACTAGCTTTCCCAGAGTCAGGGATGTGGCAGAGAGAACCTTGGAGCTGCAGCAGTAGCCTGGACCCCTTTCCTGGCATGTTGCTTGCAGGGGATAATGTGGAAGGCAGGGGGGGGGGCTCAAAACCTCCATGTGTTACCTCCACCATAAACCTTCCAAAGGGTCTCAGGTAGCAAAAAAAAACACAAAAAAACCTGAAGGGAATTGAGGATGGATCTAGCACAGTAAACAGAGGGAGGTGCTGTCCCTCTTCTGTACTTGCCTCTCCAGGCCTTGAAAGGGATAAATGAGTGATGGGAGGCTAATTCAGCCTGCATGGATTATGGTTGGGGGTGTGTTGGTCCTCTGCAGGCTGATGTACATGGCCCTTGAAAATGAGAAGCCTGGTGGGAGGACAGGACAGTGGAATGACAATTGTCAAGGGTTCAGGGAGCACTGTTCAGATGCAGGGGTAGGTGCCCTACCTATGGATGGGCAGAGGATCCTAAACAAGGCATGGTTGCTGGGAACACTTTCACAGCTAAATGCATTTGTCAGAATGGGTCAAAACTAAGAACATTTCTTCTTTTCAGGGTGGGGGTGAAAACAATTTGAACTTTGCAGAGTCCTTTTTGATGCACACTTTTCAGAGAGGAAGCTACTGAGCTCTCTTGAAAACTGGATCCCATTTTCAGTCGCTAGATCCTTGGAAATCTAGCCATCAGATCCTTTGAAAAGCAGGTTTGGAAGGGATTTTCAAAATATATTTATTTCAAGGATGATAAACAGCGAATGGTCATTACTGATTGTATCAGCAAAGCACTTATAAATAACACTGGTGACAAGGACAGTGGCTTCTGCTGACCGCAAGAGCTCAAGGAATGATGTGGAGTTGTACTTGGGACCTATCCCAAGCAGCTGCTCCAATGCCATTTTTAAGTATTTGCTTGATCAAAAGTAGCATAGATACATCTGAGTAAGCATCACTCTGCTGACACAGAGCAACTAATAGTATAGCGACAAGGGTTTTTCATCTGTGTGGATAAAAAGGACAACCACAGTTACATTGGTGAAGATTAGAAATTTTTGAAGCTCTCATGCTTGAATGAGACAGACCAACAAGTGACATGCTTGGGATTAGAGACAAACTTTCCATATATGTATGTCACTATGTAATTATCCGTTTGGCGATCTTACACCCTGATCTATAGTATCTGCTCACACCTGTCACAGACAGGGCATAAGAGTGGACTGATTGGGTATGGAAATTTCATATTTCTTATTCCTCAAAATTTACAATATATTATTTTTTGTTTCTGTAAGAGAATTTAAGTCCTCATCTCAGTTTGTGCTTTTGACTTTTAAAGCTAACTGATTGAACATTTATTCTGATTTGTTGATGGTTTTTGTTCTTCTAATTTTCTCTTTATGAACTTCTTCCTCAAGTAACTGTATTTCATGGAGAGAAGAAAATGGGGAAATCAATCATCTGTCACAGAATTTGTCCTTCTGGGTTTCAGCAAGTTCCCTGAATTGCACATTCTTCTCTTTCTGTTGATTCTAGTGATCTACATCATTACTGTGGTTGGGAACATCCTCATCATGGTGCTAGTTATAGCTGACCAGCACCTTCACACTCCCATGTACTTCTTCCTGGGGAACTTGTCTTGCTTGGAGACCTGCTACACTTCCACCATCCTTCCCAGAATGCTGGCTGGTCTCCTGACTGGAGACAGAATCATTTCATTCAGCGGCTGTATCATGCAGCTTTATTCTTTTGGTTTCCTGGTGGTTACTGAGTGTTTTCTCCTTGCAGCCATGTCTTATGATCGATATTTAGCGATATGTAAACCCCTGCACTATGCAGCCATTATGAATGCCAAGTTTTGTCTCCAGCTAGCATCTGGGTCTTGGTTCAGTGGCTTTCTTGCTATTACAATAATAATATTTCTGATGCTGAAGTTAAAGTTTTGTGGGCCCAATGAAATAGATCATTTCTTTTGCGATTTCATCCCATTACTGAAACTGTCCTGCAGTGACACACAGCTGATTTCAATGGTAAGCTTATTCCTTTCCTTCTTTGATACATTTCCCCCTTTTCTATTAACCGTGGCATCCTATGTTTATATCATCTCCACCATTCTGAGAATCCCTTCCACCACTGGGAGGCAAAAGGCCTTTTCCACCTGCTCCTCCCACCTCATTGTGGTAACAGTTTTCTATGGGACCTTAGTCATTGTCTACATGCTCCCAAAAACCAATACTCTGGGAGAGCTAAATAAAGTGTTCTCTGTCTTCTATACTGTCCTGACTCCTCTGGTCAATCCCCTCATCTATAGCCTGAGAAATAAGCATGTCAATGAGGCCCTGAGAAAAGTACTTGGTAAATTCACAGAATAGGATTCTCAGTGGGTCTGAACAGCTGTGATTCCACAGTCATCCTGCTTTATCTCAGCTAGTTATCTGGACCAGAGTGATGAGAAGAATTCAGGTGGGTTTAGTAAGATGAGGCTGAAACAAATTTCTTTAAAAAAGCTCTGATGGGACTGCACATTGATGTGTCTGTATTTAAGCCACATGGCAAAGCATAGGAGAATGTGATGTAATGATTTCTGATGAAGTAGTGTAATGAGTTCTTTCTACTAATGCACAATGTTTGGAGTGCATGGCATGATCTGGGAGGAACATGGGTGTTTTAGGGGTGCAGTATATATATATTTTTTGCAATACAACTGATGTCCCACCCTTTCCTCCAAAGTGGAGAAGCTAAAAGGGAGGGGTATACAAATCTGACCAAGTTTGCATGAGGTGAGATGCATGCTTAGGCTGAGAATACTAAAATATGTAATTCTGTGAAAATGTAATTGACTTGAGGGATGTCTTTGCATTTGAACATTTTGTCAAAAAGTGCCATAAAATTAAACAAAATAAAGAAAAGTTTGTTGTTTGTTGTCATTCCTTCTTTTACAATCCTTATTACAGTCTGTATACTTACATGTTTGTCATCAGATCAGCAAGACAAGGGAGTTAATTTCTTTTATTGGACCAGCTTCTATTGGTGGGAGATACAAGATTTCCAGCGACCCAGAGCTTGTCTTCAGGTTGTTCTGGCAAGTCATTCTCTGATATTAGATGGAGTAAAAATGAAGTCAAGACTGACGGAAAGTCAACGACCAAAACAAATGCACACAGCAAAACACAGGACCTTTCTGTCTATGTCATCAGATTCTCCAAAGGGATAGAAACAGCTACACGCCTGGTAGAGAACTTTTTTTGTTTAGACCATCACAAAGTTTACTCATCACTGGTATTCACAGTCTAGCATAGAATTATTAAATTCTTAACTATTTTTGGCTGCCCTTTTTTTTTTTTTTTTTTTTTTTTTGCACATATGACTTTATGATAGCTTAGGATGTCATGGTTTAGGCTTTAAATAATCCACCAGTCCAAACTGTTGTCTACTTTGGCACACTTGTCAGGCTGGTTTAAAAGGAAGGCTTTCTCTTAAACACTGAGAAGTATCAGCCTGTCTGTACACAGAATGCAAGACTGGCTGTCAAAGCCCATATAGGAATCACTTGGTGCAATTCTCTGGCTTGTTCTATGCAAGGGACACTGTTCTTTGCTTCTATTAAGATAAATGAAAGACCAATTTCATATTATTTAGTGGTACTGGATTTCAGGGGGGCCAAGTTTTGTGCTATGAATTTGCCACACCCTGGAAGAAGCATGCCTGATTCATCAAATCATGGGTATGAGAGTTAGGAGAATGCAGGTCATATGTGACTCATTATATTGGTCTGGTTTTTTCAGGCAAATATTTTTATTTAATGTTTTCCCAGTGAGGTACACTCTGCAGCAGTCAAGGCAGGACAAAGAGGAGATGGCTCGCGATGATTATCAGATCAACTTTCCTTTTCTGGGAGGCGAAAGGAAAATGTGAGATCTCTTGGTCCTGTTGATATTGGGGTTGGTTTCATGAAATCTGTATGACCTGTTTGATCTAGAGAGAAGATGACCTGAAGAAAAGAACTCAGGGCAGTCTTTGGGGGGCACAGTGAGGGAAAAATAGGGCTGTCTGAAGCAGCTAGTCCTGCCTTTATAGAATGATGTGATTTCTGGTAGGGCAGATATTCCTACAGGTGAATTTCTGTTTCCAAATCCTCTCTACTCTAACACTGTACTTCAGTGGCTAAATAAAGATTCTTTATTTAAAGGAGGCCCCTTGTCACAGATTTCCCAGGGGAGGGAGTTCGGAGGCCTGAAACCCAGTGAGATATCCATTGAGGTAAACATTTGCTATGCCTGGGATTGCCTGAACTGGGTCCTGGTCTAAAGGGTATGTCTACATGGTTGTTGAAGTGTGTGCTGCATTAACTGTACTCCAGCTACTGCAATAGAGCAGGCTGTCCAAACAAGTATCTGAGGGGCATTAGGTGGTTCCCTGCAACCTGGCTCCCATGCCCTGGCTTGTATTTTTAGCAAACAAGCCAGAGGATGCTAGTGCTGATATTAGGTCACATTCATTTTAATATAGCCATACGTGAGGTCATTTATTTACAAATTAGAAATGGAGGACATTCATACAGAATATTGGCCTGTATCTTGGAATACATGGAGAACACTGAAATAAATTTAGTGGTCACAGTAGACCAAAAAGTAAATGTGAATTCCCTGTGAGATGCTGTCGGGAGGGGAGAAAAAAAAAAAAAAAAAAGTTGATGTGATATGTTGGAGTTTAAGCAGTGAAAGAGCTGAACTCAATCTCAACAGTTTTTAAGAGGCACTAAAATGCCCTACAAATAGTGTCGTGGCTAGCACCTCTGTTTAACATGCAGAAGGTCCTAGGTTCAATTCCCAGGGGGTTGGACTCAATGATCTCATGAAGTCCCTTCCAGCCCTATGATATGATTTGATTTAAAATGGTGAAGACTATGATAGGAGACAAAACACAGTTTCTACCTCTCAAATTCAGTGTAAAATTGCTTCAGTGTACCTTTGGGGAATTAACACTGGTTACTCAAATTCCCATAAAAGCTATATATTTATTGAGATTTTTTTTCAAGGTCTCCTTCACCTCTTTGTTTCTCAGGCTGTAAATTAAGGGATTGACCAGCGGGTTCATGACCGTGTAGAAGAGAGAAAAGACTTTGTTTTGATGTCTCATTTCATATGTTTTTGGTAGGATGTACACAATAATCAGTGACACATAGAAGGATGTAACAACAATAAGGTGAGAGGAACAAGTGGAAAACGCTTTTTCCTTCCCAGTGGTGCTAGGGAGTCTCAGGATGGTTGCTACAATAAAGCTATATGATGCCAGGGTTAAGAGGAATGGGGGGAAGGTATCTATACAAGCAAAAATAAAAGTCATAAGTTCCACCAAATATGTATCACTGCAAGAGGCCTTTAACAATGCAGTTAACTCGCAAAAGAAGCTATCAATTTCACTGTTGCTACAGAAAGTTAATTGTGATAGCAAATATGTGAAGATGCTCACAACCACAAAGGATGTCATCCAAGACACAGCTGCAAGTTGGAGGCAAACCCTGCCATTCATTAAGATTCCATAGTGCAGTGGTTTACATATGGCTAAGTACCGATCATAAGACATCACTGACAAAAGATAGCATGCTGCACCTAACAAGCCACCAAAAAAATAATATTGTACAAAACAGCCATTAACAGAAATGTATCTATTCCCAGTCAGGAGACTGGTCAGCATCCTGGGCAGGATAGTCGAGGCATAGCAGGTCTCCAAGCAGGACAAGTTCGCCAGGAAGAAGTACATAGGTGTGCGAAAGTGCTGATCAGCCACAATTAACGCAACAACAATGATGTTCCATGCCACAGTCACAATGTAGATTACAAGAAACAGCAGGAAGAGGATTGTCTGAAACTTAGGGAGATCCCTGAATCCCAGTAGGATGAATTCTGTGATGGTCGTTTGATTTCCCTGATCTGTGTTCATCATGGGTTCTTTCAAAGGAAAAGAAAATAAATTGTAATATCAGATATCAGATGAGGAGCATCAAGTCATTTTTCAATATAATCCCTTTTTCTCATTCCAGAAATTCTATCTCCCACCTCTCTGCTAGCTATATGTTCAAGACCCCTCACAGTGACACAGCATCTAACCCTCTTCATTAGATCATGAATAGTCTGATTTCCTACCTTTTCCAAGAAGAGAGAAAATTCTGTATCTACATACACCGCCTGATTCTGTTCTGACAATTCCATGTGTTCATCCTTAGAGGTACCCTGCCTCTGGATGCACTGCAGCAGAAACAATCTTCTAGGCTAGGATTCCACTTCTAATCATGTTTATTATTTCATATTTTGGAGGACAGGTGTTTATCAGAATCTTTTATGTCACCTAATATTTTTAAGAGAGCTTCCTCACAAAGCTTTTGTCTTACAGAGCTGGCCACTCTATCCTGATCTAGTTCACTCTGTCTGTTTTAATACATTGATTTAGCTCTACATGTATTTTAATCTATCCACCACTATAATATTTTCAAATTATGTCTGTGAACAGGAACATTGGAACTGCCATAATGAAATGCATCGGTAGACTGTCTAGGTTGTCTTCTTGGTCCATGATGTGATCCTGACAGTATCAGCTAGAATTGGTCAAAATTTCTTTTAACCTATGGAAAATTACAGCTCTTTTCTGGTATTTGGTTACCTACAAAAATGCTGTTTGTCCAATAATACTCCAACTGTATAGTAGAGTAGAGTAGAGTAATCATGGACACAGCTCCGCATATAAGAGTTGCAAACAAACTAATGTCTGCACTTGGGTATTATTTAGTCATTAGCCGAAGTTGAGTTTATAGATGCTAAGGCCAGAAGGAACCACTGTGATCATCTAGTTTGACCTCCTCCATTACACTAGCTACAGGAATGCTCTAAATTAATTCCTCTTTAAACTAAAACATGCCTTATGGAGAGCAGGAAGAGGAGAGAGACAGAGATTTTAAACATTTCCAGGTTTCACCCCTATCACTTTTTATTCTTCTGTAGATCTTAACCTTTGTTAAAGGAGAATAGGTCAATCATCAATGGCTATTAATCAGGATAATCAAGGATTGATGTTTGCCAGAGGCTGGGAATGTCCGAAGGGATGGCTCACATGACAACTAAGTGTTCTATTTATTCACTATGAGGCACCTGCTTTAGGCACAGATGGAAGACAGGATAGTGGCCTAGATCAGTGAGTCTCAAACTTTTTCCTTGGGACCTGGCTCTGGACCCCTCTCCCACAAGGTGACCCTCCACTGAATAAAAGTAGCGGCCCCCAGAAAATCGAAGTGACCATGGCTGCGCAGGGAGGGGGGATTCCTCATGGCTTTCATCCATTCTCTTGAAGCTTCTGTTGCATGCCCCCAGTCTACACATCTAACGTGAGATCACCTACATGGAACACGCAGAGGGTGATCCCACATGCCATCTTCCTATCTCAAATAAGGAAGTATGTCGAGTCTCTAAAATTGCATGTATTAGCCTGGAGTGGGAGGTGACTAGGTGAAGAAATGAGATGGAAATACTGAGACAGGGGAAGGAGGAGAGAGCCAATGCCACGCTGGAAAGAAAAGTCTTTGAAGTTCCTATCTGTTGCTGAGCCTGTCCAAGTCCCTCCAGATCCTGCTCCCTTCTCCACTGCCCAATCCCAGGAACTGAAGCAACCCATCTAGGTTCCACTTTCACCTCTGGTCTTCCTCTGCTCCCTGAGTCTCCATGAGTTTCCATGAACGCACAATTGTCCACAATATTGTGTTTTGGCTGAGCTGTTACTTAGACTTTCTAACTGTAGAAAAATATACCATGCTTTTGAACACAGGCTCCTATAGAACAGTTTGCTTACCTCTTCTCTTTTTAATTATTGGTAAAAAAAAATCTCTGGAAAGCGTTTTTATGCAAGCAAGGGAGTTCTCAACCCCCTGAAAGAAGAGGCAAGTCCTAATTTGCAAAAAATAACTGCACGCTCCATTCACCCCCCCCAAAAGCTCCCACCAATGGTGGACTAAGGGGATGCTCAAAGTTTTTTTTTTCTTCATTGTGTCTATTGATAAAAAGCTCTAAGGTAGCTTGCCAGTGACCTCAGTCCCTTTCATATGAATGAGAGTAGCTCAAAGGGAGACAGGCAGTCAGAGAGAAGGAGGCATAGAGACTGCTTGAACAATCATTAGCACCTCATTGTTAATCCCAGTGACTCTTGTCTCAGTGCTCTCCACTAAGGGCTGGTAGTACTGTATATTACCTCTCCTCCGCCACCAACCCCAGCTTTCTGGAGAGCTGCAGCTGCCAGCAGAGGAATGAGAGGCAGTTGCCTCCCTCCCCTTCTCCTCCCACCCACACCTCTGGTGCTGCGACACAGTACCAGCGGGTCTGCAACATAGACTGGGTCACAACCCCAACTTTGACAACCACTGGTCTAGATGGATCATTGGTTTGACCCACTATGGCTGTTCTTATGGTCCTCTTTCTATAGGATGGTCAAGATTTTCAAAAGGCATTGGAGACTTTCTGTGTTCCTCTTGAAATACCTTAAAGGTGTCTCGTTTTCAGAAAGAGCATCTTCAGAATTGTTTGTTTGGGATTTTTAAAACGTAGACACCTGGAAGTTACTAGAGACTTGAAAACATTTGCCCAGTAACACATTTACTCTTGTTGGTGCTACTAACGAGGAAGCTGTACACAGCTCATCTTCCCATGTCTGAGAGCAATTTCACCAGTTCTAGAATGAACAGGAGTAGAAATGAATCACTCCTGATTTACACTGATTTTAGAGAGAAGAGATTCAGACACAATGACTTAAATGGGATTACAACCACTCCGTTCTGAATTATTTTAGCTAAAGAATTTGGTTCAGTATTCATAGACATACAATTGTAGATTTTAAGTTCAGAAGAAATTGACTGTGATTTAGTCTGACCTCCTCCACATCTCAGGTCACAGACCCTCCCCCCATCCACTACTTTAACAGACCCCTTACCTCTGGCTAAGTTACTGACATCCTCAAATTGTGGTTAAAAGATGCCCAACAACAGAGAATTTACCATTTGCACTAGTTTAAACCTGCAAGTGATAAATGCACTGTGCTGCAGAGGAAGGCTTAAAAAACCAACAACAACAACAAAAAATCTTTCGGTCTCTGCCAATCTGACCCAAAGGAACCTTCTTTTCCAACCTGAAATATGGTGAGCAATTAGACCCTGAGGACGTGGACAAGACCAAGCAGCCAGACCTCCCCATCTCATGTCCTCAATCTAACCATTGGAGATATTTGCAGGCACAGATCAGCTATATGCCATTGTAGGGCATTCCATCAGACCATCCCATCCATAAACTTATCAAGCTCAGCCTGGTGGGCAATTAGACTTTCATCCCCACTGCTCCCCTTGGGAGGCTGTTCCAGACATCATTCGTCGGTTAACTAAAAACGTTTGCCTAATTTCAAATCTAAACTTGTTGGCAGCAAGTTCATATAATTTTGTTCTTGAGTCCACATGGGCACTTCAATATCCCCCCTGGTATTTATCCTTCTGATGTATTTATTTATTTTGGTACAGATAAACAATTCAAGCTCTTTGAGTCTCCTCTTATGAGGCAAGTTTTCCATTCCACAGATTATCCTAGTAGCCCTTTTTCTGTGCCTGTTCCAGTCTCAGTTCAGCTTTCATAAACATGTGAGAGCAGAATTGCACACACTATTCTATGTCAGGACTCAACAATACCTTGCATAATGAGACTAACACTTCTGTATCTCTACTGGACATACTTTGCCTGATGTATCCTCAGACTGCATTAACTTCCCCCCCCCACCACCACAGCCAGATAATATTGGCAGCATATAGCCATGCTGTGATCCACAAATAGATCAAGTCTTTCTCCGCCTCTGTTAATTCCAAGTTTTCCACATTTGAAAATTATTTTTACATTGAATGGTGTCTATAGTGATGACAGACATAAGATAGATAGCTAGATAGATAGCTAAATGGATAGGCAGATGAGTGTTTTCTCTCCCATCTCTTCTCTCTTTTTATTTTTATTTTTTGTCTTCTCTGGAATGATCAGCTTCTGTTAATTTAGAGCCGCATAATACATTTCCATTATTCTGCTTTTTGAGCATGGTTCATTGGTTTACTCAGATGACTTAATTATTCCCAGTAATTAATATCTGTAGCAATTTAAGAAAAAATGCATTAAGATGTATCTCTGACACAGCACACTGAATATTCTTAGTACTGTAAAGACATTTTTCTCACTATCCTGTGAGGTAGGAATGAGTATGCTGACAGGAAATCTTCCATTCAATCAGAGAATACTCAAATCACTTAATACATATAATCCTACAATTCATGATTCAGTTTAATCGAAGGAGTGAAAATGTTGTTTTGCCTTTTAATATATTCTGCATGAGGCTGAATTCCTAATGCAACTTCTTTCCTCAGCAACTCAGAGACCTCAATCTTTAGTTCAGCACCGGTTCTCCCCTGTTTCATGAACTTCAACACTTTCAACATAGAGACCTCATTAAGACTTTTTGGTCCTTTCAGCCTTGCTGCCCACTCCAAAGAAAGACAAACCCTCCTCCTTCCTCATTTATCCTGTTCTGCATTTCCCCGGAGTTTTCCACTGATAGACTGTTTAAATTATTGGTAAGGAAAAAAAAATAGCACTTTGGTTCTCTAACCCAATACAAGTAGCAGTGGGAAAAGTGTCAAACTGCTAACCTCCAGAGAAATCTCTTTCCTTACCAGGCACATGGGATAAGATCTTTGGTGACAAAGAAATAAAGACTCAAGATACCAAGGAGAAAAGTCACAAGGAAAAAAAATTACATATTTTTTCCACCCACTTGCTAGCCAAGAAGACTTGAGAAAACAGTATGAAGTTCCTGTTCAGTATCTGCATGATGAATGGAGACAGAGATGGCTTAATTCCTCATTGTAGACTGGGAGTCACTGGGTCGGATTTTTCAAACAGACCACTGAATTTCCAGTGTATTTGTGCTCTTAAATCATTTAGCTATTTTTGTAAATTCCACACAATTTAAAAATAGACCTAAGAGAGTTAGGCACTCAACTCCTATTTTGGTTTGGTGGCATTGAGGTGTCTAACTCCCTTAGGACCATTTCACTTGCTCAGTCTTGGGTCCTACACTTCTGCAGAGATACCAGTTTATATTGTGACTCAGTGACCAGGACATGCCTCCCTCCTCCAGAGCAGTTGTCCCAGGGGTTGAATGCTTCCCTTGCTGGCCAGAGAAGGGCTCTGCAGGGACCTGGGCTCGGACCCAGAACACAGGAGGCAGGCCCAGGGGAGGGAAGGACAATATGAGGAGACAGACCAGGCAGATCAAAGGGAGACTGAGAAAGAGAGAGACTGCAGTCCCTGAGAGCACTCTACCCCAGCCTGTGGATAAGCAGCCTGAGAGCTGCCGGAACTTCCTGGTCTACTTCCCACCCCAAAGGGAAGACTTGGAAGAACTGCCTTTGGCCGAAGACCCCACAGGCCCAGAGGACTCATCCCCCAATGATCTAGAGGAGCTGCCTTCTTCTGAAGACCTCCTGGACTGGGCAGGCCCTGCCAGCAACGACCTAGAGGAGTTACCCCTTGTGGAAGACGTAGAGGACCTACCAGCCCTGCCGCCCCTGGGGAGAGAAGGTTTGATAGGGGATCCCTCTGGCACTTTACCCTGAGGACTTGGTAGGGGAGGAAAAGGAGGAACCATAGAGGAAGTAGCCCAGGGAAGAGCGGGTCTGTCCCTCTGGCGTGTGGCTAAAGCTAGTGTTTTTCAGTGGGAGCACCGCTGGCATACTGGTGGCCTTAGAGCCACCAGATAGGGCTCTGGGCTGAGACGCAGTGGAGTGGGTGGGCCTGCGTCTCCCTCCTCTGCACCCAATCCCCTACCAACCCTGCAATATTAACCCCTGCTTTAAACCCGCACCATAAGTCCTCTCCTACAGCCTCACTCGGAGGAAGGGCTGGGAGGCCTGGACTGTGTTTGGCTGCCTCGCCCCGCCAAGGGGGGCTCGCAGGCAGAGACTCTTGTACCGCCTCACCCAGAGGGAGGGCTGGAGGCCTAGACTGTGTTTGGCTGCCTCGCCCCTCCAAGTGGGGGGCTCACAGACCGGAACTTGGGCGCGGCCTCCTTGGGCGGGAGGTTGCCTGTTGGGTGGATCTCTCGGCCGCTGACCACCTGCAACTTACAATAGGCTTTTAACAGCCCATCATCACGGTGGATCTGGGAACTGTGCATGCATTTATTCTCCCTACAGACAAGTGCAATAGGGAAGCATCGTTATACACATGGTGGCAGTATCTATGAAAGAATACAGTGAATGTCTTGGAGCCAAAGGCACATATATTTCTTGAGTACATTGTGCTGGTATAACTGTAAATTTACCAGTCCTCCTCACTGACTAAGGGCTGATGACCTTCCTTTCCCAGTTTGACTTGGGTTTACATTGCATTGGTGATCATGTATGCCTACCTGTTTGGTGAACAGAGTGTGTCTGGATGACTACCCAGGAGCTTTTCAGGCAAGGAGAAAACAGCATTAGCCAGGTTGGCTGTTCACCATCTGAGTCCAGCTGGAAGGTTGTGAGCTCTTGTGTCAGATGGTTTTTTTTGTGCCAGATATAGTCCTTTTGCCCTGCAGGCTGGTCAATTACAGCGTTCTTTTCACTGTTTTTGCAGTTAACATACAGGGTATGTCCACACACACTGTTTAAATTGAAATAACACTGGTTATTTTGATTTAAAAAAATGGTAGGTCCACACGATGTTCCCTTATTTCAAAATAATCTACTTAACACTTTTTGCCCTTCTCGTTCCCAGGTGCTTTCCTTTTTCTATATATTGGGTGGGGGCATGGCCCTTCCAGGGGGCCATGTTGCCACACCTCCCATGGTACCTATCTCTTAAATTGAAATAGCAAGTCCTGTCCATGGACATGCTATTTTGATTTGAGTTTTTACTGGGGGCCTTTAAAATGATTTAACTTAAATCAGTTAAATGATTTTATATGGATTTTTATTAAATCAATAAGAGTTAAATTGATTTAACTATGTAAGTGTGGACATAGCCACAATGTAAATAAATAGCTTTGTACATCAAGGAACCTATATATCATGACTGTATGGAGTACAAGCCATAGAGTTATAGGCTCATACACTATAACAGTGGTCATCAAAGTTGGGGTCGCAACCCAGTAGTGGGTTGCAGACCCATAGGAACTGGGTCACGGCACCAGTACTGCAGGGGGAAGGGAGGGGGCTCCCCCTGCTGGCCTATGCAGTTCTCTGGAGAGCGGGGGGGAGGGGATATGTCTTAGCATAGTATGAGCCTTCAGTACAGAGCACTGAGACCAAAGCCAGGGATGTGAAACGGTGTCATTAGGATTATCAATGAGGTGCTAATGGTCATTCAAGCAATCACTATGCCTCCTCTCTGACTCACTGTGTCCCTCTGGAGGCTTCTTTCAAGTGATTAACAGACTGAGGGTTATTCACAGATCACAGAAGAAAGACACAGTTTAGCTTCCATCTTGCATCCCCTGATCATATGAAAAGAACTGAGGCTACTGGCAAGCAAACTTTGAGCTTTTTAGCAATAGACCCAATGAAGAAAAGAAGAAAAAACTTTGGACACCCCCTTATACCAGCATTTCTGGGAGCTTTTGGGGGCAGGGGTTGCAGTTATTTTTACAAATTAGGACTTGCTTCTTTTCTCAGTGGGTTGACTTCCCTAGCTTGCAAAAAAATGTTATAACTTCTAGATTTTAATAAAAATACCATACTTTCTAACACAAGCTCCTACTCAAACAGTCTGCTTTTCTCTTCCCTTTTAAATTATCAGTTTTAACGGTTCCACCCTGATATTCATGGTCTCACAGGGCCCTAAAGGCAATGAGGCCATTGTGGTTTTGCAGTGCAAAGGAGCAAAATAAAGTGGGAAGGTTAACACTTTGAGTGCTATAGAGACTTTGATGGTATATCATAAGTGGAGCTGCAGTCAGAAGGCCCATGTTCCTAACAGAGACTGCTATAGATGGGACACTGAGGGAACTTGGGGAGTTAGACTGAAAGAAATTGAGCCACACAAGCAGAGCGTTGCACAGGGTTTAATAAAGCTCTACTTGTTCAGCTTAACATGCATTCAGTTTTGCTGTTTATGGGTGAAATTTGGCAGTAGTGTCTGAGCTGTGAGTTTTCTGCAGCACAGCAGCTGGCAATGTAAGCCATGGAATTTGGTTGGAAGCCTGAGCCCAAGATTTGGCAGAATAAACTCCAACTCAGGGATTGATCTGCTGGAAGGAAAACTTTAAGCTATACAGAGACCTAGCCTTGCAGGAGGATGACTTAACCTTACTGGGGATCAAGGTAGAGAGAGGTCTGCAGGGCACTAAAGCTCACCACTGCCTCAAATCTCATGGCAGGCCTGGGAGTCTTGGGAAACTACTGTGCCCCACAGCAGAGTGAAACTGTGAAGCAACACAGGTTATAACAAGATCCCAGTTTGAAGGGGAGTGGATAGCCCTGTTGTGTTGGTGCTTTATGCACACTGACAGCAACACAGGTCACCAGACCAAGCAGGGAGGGCTAGCATCCCTTCAATCACAATTTTGTGTGTAAGGCAGCCTTAGGAGCTGTGCCTAACAGCTTCTGAGGGGGAGCAACTAATCTGCATGTGTGCTGTATTAGCATCAGCACAAATAGCACAATTAGGTATTAACATAATGGGTGCAGGGCTATATAGGTAATGGTGATAAGGGAAATTTTAGAAGCCTAGGTTATACTTACTTTTGTCTGCCTGGTAAATGTTATGATAAGTTGATGTAATAAGTGGATTTAATTATGTTAATTAATACTGTTCATACTCGCTGTTAAAATCTTGTTCTGTGTCTCCCCAGCAGCTGCTGGTTTGTTTAGTAGGTTTACTTAACTTAGTACAGCTTGGTCTGTGAATAATGGTTACACTAAGTAACCACTTAAGACTCTTGGCAGTCGGCCAAGGCAGAGGGATCTGCCTGGAGACAGCACATGGCTGACAGCAACTTTCCAGAGCGCCTCTGGTGCTAGGCCACGAGACTGAAAGCGTGCAAAAAAGGGGACGTGCAACGGGCCCTCCAGATTGGCTGGGGACCCCAGATTTAAGGGAGGTTCCCGCCTGGGCTTGGGGCTTCGCGCTGTGCTCTGCACCAGAGAGATCCAGGCTCCAATCTCCTGACAAAGACAGCCCTGACTTCACTGAGGCCTCTCTGAGAGATTAGGCACCGAAGCCTGCCCAAGCTTCTGGCTCTCGGAGTCAGGGGCTTGGATGCTAATCTCTCAGATTGAAGGCTGAAGAGGACCTGCCACCACCGCCGAGGAAGACCCCCAAAGAGGCAGTGGCCAGGACATTGTTGGCAAAGCTGCCCTGCATAAAGGACTTAGTCTAGCGGTGAAGGACTTTTGTAAAGGGACCCCAGGGGCAGAAGAGCCCTGAAGCAGATGGCCCAAGTCTGAACCTGAGGACGGAGGACAACAGGGGACTAACCTCAAGAGTGATCGGACCAGCGGCTGGTTGAGCCAAAGACCCAACCGTAATTAAGAAGGGGTTGGTAGGGTGTAAGCACCCACAGGGACAATCCACAGACTGTACCCAAAGGTACAAGGGGTGGATCCACAGAGTGAAGATCACTCATCCCTCTGTAAGGAGAAGGGAGGGGGCTGGGGAGTCACCTCAGAGAAATTGAAAGGGGCTCCTAGACACCTGGACCCCATCCTATAAAACAAGGCAGGAGGGTGTGATTGAAAAGGAAGCACTGGTGATAACCAGAGGTTATAAAGTTTGTACTTGTAATACTTACCTTGTTATATTGCCCATACCTGTCCAGGGTCAAGTACCCTTATCCCATCTTCCTTCCCCTACCAATAAACTTTTGTGGTTCAGCCAGACTCTCTGCCTCTAGTGTTGTGACTTCACAGAACCAGATCGGGTGACAGGGTGAAAGATACCTGCCATGGACACAGACCTCTGGAAGACCCAGTTACCACTTAGGCGGACTAGCTGAGCGGGTCAAATTGAGAAACTTTTCGGTAACAATGGTATTTGGAGTTGATCTGATCACAAATCTGTCAATATCTGTAATTCTACTGAAGGGAAATATGAAATACGATCTTTGGTGATATGCTATTCTCTAATTGTTCCAAATCTGATTGGGTTAGTTAAAGGGTAAAAGCTACCTTTAGCTAAAAAAAACAGACTTGTAAGAGAGGCTTCCACCTGTTTCAGCCTGGAAAAGGAGACACAGGGGTGAGGTTTGCAAACTTCCTTCTGGAGCAATGCTTGAGGCATTTTGTCTCAGCCCCTGGCCCCACTGTCAAATAATAGATCTGGCTGGGCTTCTTTAAGGCCTGTCTTTGTTATTTTAATGGAAGTAGTTGTTTGCAGCTACTTGACGTTAAGAGCTGAAATCACTAAGAGAAGCAAACTCTCTGAGCTGAAATCACTGAAGAGGAGCAGCAGATGGAGCAGCCAGCAGCAAGCTGGGTGGCGTGAGTGACCAGTGGGCAGAGACAGCGGGCAGAGCCAAGGGACAGTGCTAGTGGATGGAGTGAGTGACCAGTGGTTGGTGCCAGCAGACAGCTGGTATGAAAGACACTCCCTACATAACCTAGGGGTTGGTGGGAAGCCTAGTTAGCACTGATTCTTGAGATCAGTGCCGATTTTGCTATTAAGGCTTGTAAGTTTTGTTATGCAAGGTGGGTTGTTGGGAACCTTGCTCTGTACTCATTTCCTAGATCAGTGCTGATTTCTGTTATTTGGCCTTTTTGTTCTGTTTTTACTACTATTAAAAGTTCTGTATACTATACTCATCTCATGCTTGTGAGTGGGCAAGTCTTACCCCTTTGGAGTGCCCAGCGAATAGTGCATGGTTTCCCAGAAATCTGGGTGGGGGCTCGAGCTGGTTGGTGCTGCAACATTATTTGGAAAACAATAGATATAGAACCCGGCCCGTGTCCTGCCATCTTGCCCTGCTGAAGGGTTACATGTGGACAATTCTGTGTTCATGGAGACTCACGCAGACTCAGGGAGCAGATGAAGAGCAAAGCTGACAGTGGAACCCAGAGGGGTTGCTTCAGTTCCTAGGATTGGACAGTGGATAAGGAAGCAGTACCTGGAGGGACTTGGACAGGTTTAGGGTTACCAGATGTCAGGCAAAAGGAGAACATGTCCTCCTTTTTACCTTCACATCCTCCATCCGGCAAGCATTTTAAAAATACATGATTTTGTCTGGCTTTTTTACTTGCAGGGGTTAAAGTATGCTGGAATACCCTGGAACACCCTGTTTTTAGGAGGAAGCATTCCAGGGCCCCCTAAAAACAGAAGACTATTACATTAATACTACATTTTCTCCATGTGTTCTCCAATGTCCCCCTTTTCATACTTCCTTGTCCTCCTTTCCAGGGCCATCCCTAAGGTAGGGCAAAAGGGTCAGTCGCTCAGGGCCCTGCAATTTGGGGGGCCCCGTGGGGCTGCACCACTGCCCCCCCCATATCAGGGACTGGGTGAGCGGGCCAAAAGTGGAAATCTGGTTCACAGGGCCAGGTCTGCTGTGAGGCCAGAGGAGTGGCTTGGTGTGGAAGTTGCTTAAGGCAGTAGATCAGCATTGCAACAAAGGTGAGTCATTAGGAGTGACAACAAGGTGCTAATTGTTGTTCAAACAAACACTATGCCTCCTCTCTGAGTCAGTATCTCTTTGGGCTTTTCTCCTTCATATGAAAAAGACTGAGGTCACTGGCAAGCAACCTTTGTGGGGGTTTTTTGTTTTGTTTTATTTTTTGGTTTTTTTAATCAACAGACCAGTGAAGAAAAGAAAAAAATGCAAACAACCCTTATTCCACCATTTCTGGGATATAGGGATTGCAGTTATTTTTGCAAATTAGGACTTCTCTCTTTTTTCAGTGGGTTGAGAATTCCCTGGCTTACAACAAGTTATAACTTGTAGATTTTAATAAAAACTCCAGAGATTTTTTTGAGTGATAATTAAAAAGAGAAGAGAAAAGCAAACTGTTGTGGTAGGAGCCTGTGTTACAAGTATGTTATTTTTTCTACAATTAGAAAGCCTAAGTAACAGAAAAAATCAAATCAAATCAAATCAAATCAAATCATAGGGTTGGAAGGGACCTCATGAGATCATCGAGTCCAACCCCCTGGGAATTGAACCCAGGACCTTCTTCATGTTAAGAAAAAAACCCAACTCAGAGACAGATCTGCTGAAAGGAGAAATTAGAACAACATCATAATCTGAAGGTGTGTTACCCCAGAAAACCAATTTACCAATTATCATACCGTCTAGCAGCCTGAGTTTTAATTTCAAACCCTCAGGGCAACGGGAACAGAGACCATTCCTCACCCAAATGGACAAATACCCACCTGAACTCCAACCATCCGGTAAATGTTCCGAGTGGAGAATATGGCTACAGCCTGCCGATCAAGCACAGACCAGAAGCAACAAAAGACTTGGAGCCATGGATTTCTCAGAAACAAACATAAGGTTTATTACAATACCTATTTTAAAGATTGACAAAGAATTCTTACTCATTTCACGGATAGCTCAATACTAACATAATACATTAAAACTATTCTATACAAGTAAAACACTAAACAACACTTATATTTACAAAAGAAACATTCAGCAAGTGGGGATCAGTCACTTACTGAATGGAGAGATTTCAAATCCTTTAAAAACTTAGTCTGGGTTCCTTGTCTTACACTCTTTCTGGCAACTTATTAACATAAAATTACTTTGTAAGGATTGGGCCCTCTGTCAGCAATAAAACAGTCTGTTGTTCTTAAAGCTTTTATCACTTTCCTCCCCTCCTTGGGACCCTTTTCTTACCACAAATTTAGAAGAAAAATTAGTCTCTTTGTTGGATTGCAGTCTCAGTTAGTCTGTCTCCTTCGGCTCCTCTCCTCAGCTCTGCTGTGGTTGCCGCGGTGACTGGAACTACGGCAGCTCAGAAAGTTCTCGAAGGCTTGCAGGTGCAGCTGCTGTGAGACCCCTGCTGTGCTGGACCTTCAAAGTATCAAGTCTTCAGGGCTGTTCGTTGCTCACAGACTTTACACAGAACTCAGTTAGCTGTCTGTCTGAGAGTGCATGCAAGCATGAGAGTTCGGAATCGCCCTTCTGAGACTAAGTCTGAAGACGCAGCTCAGAGACTAAGTCCGGAGGATGCCTTTATGAGACTAAGTCCCGCAACTTAGCTCATACAGTTCCACCAGAAACGTTGTTACTCTCTCTGGGGATGAGCGTGAGTGAGACTCCTTAGTGCAGCGGGAACATAGCCAGAGGCCAGTGGAACCCAGTAAGGAGTGGGAGAGATCTCCAAAGTTCTGCTGCTGTGCAGCATCTTTTATACACTCTCTTATCACTCTTATCTCCTCTTGACCACTCATAAAAGATGATTTCATCTCCACCCAATTGGAAAAAGGGTGATTTCACCTGTCACCTGATCAAAAACCAATACTTTAGATGGGTCTTTTGACAGTGGGTGGATACCTTAAAATACTTGATGGGAGGGGGACTGAGTAAGTTCAAAAGTTTACAATCTTCCTCCATCTTGACCTAGTTTTCCTTAAAGAGATATACTTATTGGGTCTGTTCACCTATGATCTCTCAGATTTTCCTTGCTGAATGCCTTTTGTATACCAACTTTGTTTTAAACATTTACAAATGATAACTTATGAATCCTTTGCCACTACTTATTGCATATTATACTATTTCTAACTTAATTTTGACATAGAGTTTCTACTAGATTGCCTTACACTATCTTCTTACTCATATAGGTCTTTATCCAGTCAAGATTTTCTGTGATACTAAAGAGATGGCAAAAATCTCAGGCTACAGGTGGGGGAGTGGGTAGCCCCATTGTGTTGCTGCCGTATGCACACTGTCAGGGGTCACCAGACCAAGCAGAGAGGGCTAGGACCCCTTCAATCACAATATTGTGGACAATTGTTCATTTGTGCAAAATCATGCAGACTCAGGGAGCAGATTAAGTGCAGAAGTAAAAGGGGAACCCAGAGGGGCTGCTTCAGTTCCTGGGATTTGGCAGTGGAGAAGGGACCAGGACCTAGAGGGACTTGGACAGGCTCAGCAGCAGACAGCGTCTTCCAAGATCTTTCTTTCCAGCCTGGCATTGGCTCTCTTCTCTTTCCTCTGTTTCAACACTTCCATCTCATATCTCCACCCAGTCACCACCTCATTTGCAAGGACCTCCTACACACACACACTCCAGGCTCTTACATGCAAATTTAGAGACTTGACATACATCCTGATCTGAGACAGGAGTGTGGCATATGGAATCACCCTCTCCATGTTCCATGTAGGTGATCTCAAATATAGATGTATAGTCTCAGAGATGCAATAGAAGCCTCTAAAGAATGCCACCATGCCAAACGCCCCCCTCCCCACAGCCATGGTCACTGTTAAATTTTCTGACAGCTGCCGCTTTTTTTCAGTGTGGGGCGTCACTGCACTTCAGAGGGGTCTGGAGCTAGGTCCCGAGGAAAAATGTTTGACAACTACTGGCTTAAGGGCAGCTGAGAAACTAGACCATGCCCTCCTGTTCCGCTGCTTTTGGTCAGCTCTCCTGGTCCCTGGCATGGGACAGCCGGAGCAGTTGTCTGCCCCTCCCCTGGGCTGGCTGGCCCCATGCCCCGAGTGCCCAGGAGGAGGTGAGTGGGGGCCACACAGAGGGTGATTCGTCCAGGACCTGCACCCCCCTAGGAACGGCCCTAATCCTTTCCTTGCTTGGGTATCTGGTAACCCTAGCACAGTCTCAGCAGCAGACAGGAGCTTCCAGGACCTTTCTTTCCAGCCTGGCATTTGTTCTCTCCTCCTTCCCCTGTCTCAGCATTTGCATCTCATTTCTCCATGCAGTCACCCCCACCATTTGCAGGGAGCTCCCACACATACACTCCAGGCTACTGCATGCAATTTTAGACACTAGACATACTTCCTGATTTGAGACAGGAGCATGGCATGTGGGATCACCTTCTGCATGTTCCATGATCAGTGGTCATCAAATTTACAAAGGTACTGAATCACGGCACTGGCACTACACCTCGGGGTGGGGGGGGGAGGACGAAGGGCTGTCCCTCAGTCCTCAGCTGGCCTTCGCTGCCTCCGTGAGGGGAGCAGCCCACCCTTCCCCCCTGCAGCCATGGTCACTGTTCAATTTTCTGTCAGCAGCCACTTTTTCTCAGAGGAGGGTCAGCACATTGCAGAGGGGTCTTGAACTGGGTCCCGAGCAAAAAAAAGTTTGACAACCACTGAACTATAAGGTCAGTAGGGACCATTATAATCATCTAGTCTGACCTTCTGTACAACGCAAGTCACAGAACCTCACCCACCCACTCCTGTAATAGACCCTCACCTATAACTGCGTTGTTGAAGTCCTCAAATCATGGTTTAATCATGGTATAGGGAATCCAACAGCAAGTGACCTGTGTCCCGTGCTGCAGAGGAAGGCAAAAAACCCAGAGTCTCTGCCAGTATGCCTTAGGGGATATTTCTTCCAACCCAAAATATGGTGATGAGCTAAACCTTGAGCATGTGGGCAAGACTCACCAGGCAGACACCCAGAAAGAATTCTGTACAGTTACTCAGAACCCATGCCATCTAACATCCCATCAAAGGCCATTGGGCATATTTACAGCTAGTAGTTAAAGATCAGTTAATTGCCAAATTAGGCTGTCCCATCATACCAACTCTTCCATAAACTTATCAAGTACAGTTTTCAAGCCAGCTAGGTTTTTGCCCCCACTGCTCCCCTTGGATGTGTGTCACAGAACTTCATCTCTCAGGGTATGTTTACACTTAGAGCTGAATTCGAATTGGTTGCCATCAGTTCGAATTCTATTAAGTGCATGGACACACTGGCTTTCTTCAATTTGAACTGAGGAACTCCTCAGTTCGAACTGATGAAAGCTGACTTCGAATTGGTCAAACCTCATTTGACTTCGAAGTCAGAGTCAATTTGAACTGAGTAATTTGAATTGACCCAGTGTGGCCATGTCAATTCGAATTCACTGTTAGTTTGAATTAGCCACAGCTTGATTTTTCACTATACAACAGTGCCCCCTACTGAATTCGAACTAGCTAGTCCTGTTCATGGACATGCCAATTTGAATAGGGTTTTCTAGTGTGGCCATGTCAATTCAAATTGACTGAATTTGAATTAATAATTATTAGTTCAAATTGACTAATTCAAATTCAGTAATTTGAAATGAAACTCTAAGTGTAGACATAGCCTCAGGTAGTCAGATATCTTCAACTAATTTTAAGCCTAAACTTCCCTGATGACCAGTTTATGTCCATTTGTTCCTGCATCCACGTTGGTGCTGAACCTAAATAACTACTCTAGCTCCCTGTGTATTAATGTATTAATTGACAGCAATCACATCTCCCTTCGCCCTTCTTTTGATTGGGCTAAACAAGCCAAGCTGTTTGTGCAGGAAAGAGTTAAATTGAGCACCTGGCCTGAATGATAACTACAATGGTAATGGGGTTACTACTGGCAAGCCTTTCTGTCCTCCAAATGAGATTGTAGTTAAAAGTTATTGTCCTTTTTTATCTCCTAACTTCTCTCAGGGAAGTATGCTATCTTCCCTTTCTACATAAGGTCCTGCATGGGAAATTTGCTTATTACCTTTCTTTGTCCTCCTCACTGCTTGCTAGGGTGTATAGAAAGTAATTTCTGTTGCAGAAAATAATGGGTATGTCTACACTGTGTGTTTAAGTTGACCTAAGGGTCCTTAAGTTGACTTAAACAAAGCCCTGTCTACATTTCAGGGCAATAAAGTCGACTTTAGCATCAGGTAAAGTCAACTTTATTACTTCCGCCTATAAAGTCGACTTTACAGTTAAGTTGACTTTATTAAATTGACTTAAGGCAATGTGGAGGGGAAGTTGCCTTAAGTCAACTTAATTAGCCTCCCAACCACAGAAAACATGAGGCTGGAGGCTGGCTAGAAGGTACAAGAGGATCTCTATGAAGCATTCTTAAAACTTCAGTACCCCCATGGAGAAGTGAAGAACAGCTCAACAGAGCCAGGGTGGTACCTAGAAGTCACCTACCACAGGACAGACCTAACAAAGAAAACAGCCTAACACCACTGGCCATCATCTACAGCTCCCAGCTAAAATCTTTGCAACACATCATTAAGGATCTAGAACCTATCCTAGAAGATGATCCCTCAGTCTCTCAAGCCTTGGAGAAGGACAGTACTTGCTTACAGACAGCCCTCTAACCTGAAGTAAATACTCACCAGCAGACATACATCATGCAACAGGAACACTAACCCAGAAACCTGTCCCTGCAACAAACCCCATTCTGCCAACTCTGCCTGCACATTGATTCCAATGATAACATCACTCCTCGTAACCACATCAGCCACACGATCAGGAGCTCATACATCTGCATAACTACTTGTGTGGTATATGCCATCATGTGCCAGCAATGCCCCTCTGCCATGTACGTTGGCCAAATTGGACTATCTTTAGAGGCCTAGTGTTCAGATTTCATTGTTATTCTCATATATCAGGCGAATCACTTGAGCAAAAGTTTTCAAACTCAGGAGCCTAAAGGCAAACAGCAAATATCCATGTCACTTAAGAGGGCTGATTAATAGACATATTGGACATGTGCATTTCTCAGGGACAACCTAAAGTCAAATGAGATGATAACTGATGTTGTTGTTGTTGTTGTTGTTGTACAAAGGAACTGTGGTGCACCTAACTTACTTAGATTTCAATAAGGCATTTGATACAGTTTCCCATAGGGAATTATTGGTTAAATTAGAAAAGATGGGCATTATTGTGAAAACAGGAAGGTAAATAAGGAACTGGTTAAATAAAGGGGAGCATACAGTGTGTCATACTGAAAGATTAACTGTCAAGCTAGAGGGAGGCTACTAGTGGAGTTCTTCAGGGACTGTTCTTGGGACCAATCTTATTTAACCTCTTTATCACTGAACCTAGAACAAAAAGTGGAAGTGTGCTAATAAAATCTGTGGATGACCACCAGGTTGGGAGGTATTGCCAATACAAAGAAGGATCAGGATACAAACAGGATTATTCGGATAACCTTGTAAACTGGAGTATTAGAAATAGGATGACATTTAATAATGGAAAGTGCAAGGTTATGCATTTAGGGACTAATTAGAACAATTATTTTTCCAGAAGCCGGGGTCATGCTAGGTGCAAGTAACAGATAAGGAGAGGGACCTAGGCATACTGGTTGATCACAGGATGACTATGAGCTGCCATGTGATTTGGCTGTGAAAACAAGATAATGTGGTCCTTGGATGCATCACTCAATATATTTCCAGTTGAGATAGGCAGGTGTAAGTACCATTATACAAGGCATTGGTGAGACATCATCTTGAATACTTGTGGAATTCTGGTCCCCCCAGGTTTGAGAAAGATTAATTCAAACTGGAATAGGTGTAGACAAGGGCTATAGGATGATTTAAAGAATGGAAAACCAGCTGTATAAGAGGAGACTGAAAGACCTTGGCTTATTTAGCCAAACAAAAGAAGGCTAAGGGGAGATATGATTGCTCTCTATTAATATGTCAGAGGGATAAATAGCAGGGAGGGAGAGGAATATTTATATTCAACACCAATGTGGACACAAGAACTAGGGGGTATCACATGGCCATCAGGAAGTTTAGGCTTGAAATTAGTTGCAGGTTTCTATCCATCAGACAAGTGAAGTTCTGAAATAGTTTTCCAAGGGGAGCTGTGGAGGCAAAAAACCTAGCTGGCTTCAGAACTGAGCTTGATCGTTTTATGGAGGGGAGGGGATGGTATGACAGTACAGCCTAGTTTGGCAATTAATTGGTGATGATGTGTTTGAGTTATTACAGGAATTCTTTCACGAGTGTCTGGCTGGTGAGTCTTGCCCACATGCTCGGGATTTAACTGCTCACCATATTTGGGGCTAAGAAGTAATTATCCCCCAGGGAAGACTGGCAAGGGTTCTGTTTCCAACCCCCCCCCCATTCCTCTGCAGTACTGGGCACTGCTCACTTGCTAGTGGATTCTCTGTACTTTAAAGTCTTTAAATCAAGATATGAGTATTTAATGACTCAGTCATAGGTAAGACATTTATTACAGGAATGGGAAGGTGAGATTTTGTGGCCTTCATTGTACAGGAGGTCAGACTAGATGATCGTATTGGTCTGGGACTAGCTGGCTTGTGATCCTGGGTGAGCAGGGGTGGGGGGCGAGGCCTGGGCTGCCCATAGCCATCTGGTCTGGCCACCAGCCTGACCCAGGGCCCTATGGGGCATGATCCCTGGTCTGTCTGACCCCCCACTGGCTGACTGTGACCCAGGACACAGGAAGACTCTTGGATCCTCAGCCACATCCCCTGTCTCCTTCCAGCCTGGCTACTGGCCTGATCTGAAGCCCAGGTGGGCCTAATCCATGGCTCCTGCCCCACATTGGCCTGGTGAGATCCAGGGCTCATGAGGAGTCCTGGATACCCAGGTCCTTCCAGACTCCCACCCCCAACCTGACCCAGGGTCCTGGTTGGTGGATGCTGGATCCCCAGCCAGCTACCCCCTTGGCTCTGGCTCAGGCTCTGGCTCAGGATTAGCTCCCCCCCCGTACTTACCTGTGCTGTGTGTTCCCTGGACTGCTGCTGCCCACATCTGCTGGAGCAGGAGAGGGTTAAACTTCCCTCTCAGCCTCCAGCTAATCACTCATCTGCACACTCCAGGGGTGAAGGGCGGCAGGCAGCTGAGCTATTCACCAGCAGACCCAGGCACTGTCTGCCAAAGAAAAACATTCAGGGCAGGCTGTGGGGGACCCAGGGCCTCAAGCCCTGGGTGGGGGACCCAGTGGCAGCGACGCCTATGTGCCCCTTTCTCCCCCTCTAGGCTGTACTCGGAGGCTTCTGCCTCCAAGCGCAGCTTGTGCAGGAGAGCCATCTGGCACTTCACAGCAGGGCAGGCACACCTCCCCTCTTCTAGTAGCGCTGCCTGCCCTGCTGGAATGCACTGACTCCATTTTCTATTTTTAGGTGCCCTAAAAATAAATTCAGCTTTCTGGCCCCTTAGAAATAGAAAATGGAGCCAGAACGCTGCATTCTGGGACCCACTGTTTTAAATGGTGGGGCCAAGAATGCAGTATTATGGCTACATTTTCTGTTTTTAGGGGCCCCAGAACTCTGGCCCCCTAAAAATAGAACACCGTTTGGGCTGTTCTGGCTTACTTTAACCCCAGAATGTATCCCCAGCTTTGTTGGAAAGTCGCTAATCAGATAGGAGTGAGATAGATCCATGTAGTCTTAAAAGGGAGATCCTGATGGTGCGATCTTCATCCTTAGAGGTTTTGAAGGCCTGGATTCACATAGCCCTGGCTGGGATTATTTAGTTGGGGTTGGTCCTTCTTTGATCAGGAGTTAGAGTAGATGACCTCCTGCTGTCCCAACCCTCATCTTCTAGTATTCTATGATCTTCCCATCTGTGCTGTACGTCAGTGTTACTGCCTACTCTCGGGCACAAGCATGATGCAGTCACATTAATGTTCCTTTCTGGGCAGGGTCTGGGTATGGAACTAGTCAGTATTATATGACATTTGGAGGATTCATAGTGGCCAAGCAACTCACCTTGAGCTGTCAGGGCAGTTCTGCCACACAAGGGGCTTACGTGAGTCTGTGCTATATAAACCAAAGGTTGTGAGTAAAAGTACTGTACCAAGAGAGCACCACATTAATGATACCTCTTTTTTAGGCATTGATGACAGTAATAAACTGCATCCAGTCCTGGTGGATATCCAGATTTACAAAATAAATAAATAAATAAATAAATTAAAAAGAGCTGCAAAACTGTTTAAGGACAGGAGAAAATTAGGATGGGACACCTTAATTTAGCAATTCACTGATTTTTGATACCTAGCTCTAAATATGTCCAATGACCTGTGATGGGATGTTAGATGGGGTAGGTTCTGCGTTACTGCTGAGAATTCTTTCTGGGCATCAGACTGCTGAGTCTTCTGCACATGCCCAGGGTTAAGCTATTTGCCATATTTGGGGACAGGAATAATTTTTCTCTAGGGCAGAATGGCAGAGGCTCTGGTGGAGGGTTAACTTTCTCTACAGTTTGGGGAATGGGGGGGACTTGCTAGTGGATTCTTTGTACCTTGAGGTCTTTAAATAGTTCACTGTCAGGTTACCAGTCTGTTACAGAAGTGGGCCGGTCAGGTTTTGTGGACTGTGTTGTGCAGAAGGTCAGAATAAATGATCGTAATGGTCCCTTATGACTTTAGCATATGAATCTATGAATGCTTTGGAATGAGAATTAAGTAACTTAAAGATTTTAATTTATCAGAGTGAATGCTGAGAAGTAATTTGATTACAATGGATAAATACTTTTGGGGGAAGAAATCATTGGGTACTGGAGGAAGCTTAAATCTAGTAAAGTAACCAGAAGAACCAATGACTTCCTCTCTAGTCTATCAAGCACACCCCTTTCAAGTGGCAAGACCATGCTTCTCCTTTGCATGGGTGGGATGCTGCAACTGACCCACTTTCTAAGTCACCATGGGTATGTCTACACCTCAAAACTTAGTCTGGACTTGGTTAGTCCGAACTAAGTAGTTCAAAAGATAGTTTGAACTTGTAGCCTGAGATTTTTGCCATCTCTTTAGTATCACATCAAATCTTGATTGGATGAAGACACACATGAGTAGGAAAATAGTGTAAGGCAGTCTAGTAGAAACTTTGTGTCAAGAAGAGGTTAGAAATAGCATAATATGTAATAATTAGTGGTAAAGTATTCATAAGTTATCATTTACAAGTGTTTAAAACAAAGTTAATATTCAAAATGCATTCAGCAAGTGAAATCTGATTGATCATAGGAGAACAGACCCAAATAGATATATCTCTTTAAGGAAAAGTAGGTCAAGATGGAGGAAGATTTTAAACTTTTGAACTCCCTCATTCCCCCTCCCATCAAGTATTCTGAGGTGTCCCCCCACTGTCCAAGGACCCCTAAAACCCTTTGATCTGTATCACACACTGTGCAGGTGATAGGTGAAATCATCCTCTTTATGATTGGGTGAGCATGAAATCATACCTTTTATGAGTGGCCAAGAGGAGATGAAAGAGATGATAGTGTATAAAAGATGCTGCACAACGGCAGAGCTTCGGAGATCTCTCTCACTCCTTAATGGGTTCCACTGGCCTCTGGCTATGTTCCCGCTGCACTAAGGAGTCACACACTCACTCATCCCCAGAGAAAGTAACAATGTCTCTGGTGGAACTGTAAGAACTAAGTTGCGGGACTTAGTCTCATAAGGGCATCCTCTGGACTTAGTCTCTGAGCGGTGACTCAGGACTTAGTCTCTGAGCTCGGTCTCCGGACTTAAGTCTCAGCAGGGTGAATCTGAATATTCATACTTGCACGCACTCCAGACAAACAGATAATTAAGTCCTGTGGTTAAGTCTGTGAGCAACAAGCAACACTGAAGGCTCCAGGCTCTGAAGCTCAGAAGCTCCAGCACAGCAGGGGTCTCATAGAAGCTGCACCTGCAAGCTTTCGAGAACTTCCAAGCCGCTGTAGTTCCAGTCACCACGGAGACCGTAGCAGAGCTGAGGACAGCAGCCAGAGAGAGAAGACCTTTTACTATCATCTACCAAAGCAACTTCTTTTCTCCTAAATTTGTGGTAAGAAAAAGGTCCCAAGGAGGGGAGGATAGTGATAAGAGCTCTTAGACCAACAGACTGTTTTATTGCTGACAGGGGGCCCAATCCTTACAAAGTAATTTTATGATAATAAGTAAACTGTCAGGGAGAGTGTAAGACAAGGAATCCATACCAGGTTTTTAAGGAGTGAGGATAAGATCTGAGATCTCTCCATTCTACAAGTGACTGATTCCCACTTGTTGAATGTCTTTTGTACATATAAATGTTGTTTAGTATTTTATTTGCATAGAATAGTTTTAATGTGTTATGTTACTGTCAAGTTATACGTGAAATGAGCAGGAATTCTTTGTCAATCCTCAGAATAGGTATTGTAATAAATCTTATCTTTGCTTCTGAGAAACCCTTGGCTCTAAGTCTTTTGTTGCTTCTGGTCTGTGCTTGATCGGCGGGCTGTAGCCGTATTCTCCACTCAGGACATTTATCTGGTTCAGGGGGTATTTGTCTGTTTGAGCAAGGAATGGTCCCACCC
Organism: Podocnemis expansa; assembly: GCA_007922195.1. Taxonomy (NCBI): domain Eukaryota; kingdom Metazoa; phylum Chordata; order Testudines; family Podocnemididae; genus Podocnemis; species Podocnemis expansa. The sequence goes on from ML681991.1 coordinate 46,978,161, forward strand.
TCATTGCCCTAGAGTGTTGGAAATTAAGACTCAGACTGCTGGATGGTCTGGGAATTGATTTTCTGGGGTAACAAACTAAGCACATCTTTTTAGTTCAAACTAATTTCAAACTAAAAAAGTGCAGCAAGTTGGAACTAAAAGTTAGTTTGAACTAGAAAAAGTGCTTAGTATGAACTAACCACTAGTTCAAACTTATTTAGTTCAAACTAGCATGTCCACATTGTGCTAGTTCAAACTAAATATGCATATTAGTTTGAACTAAGCAGTTAGTTTGAACTAACTAGCTGAACTAAATAGTTGGAATTCAGCTTTGCTTAGTTCGAACAAAAAATATTTTTAGTTCGAACTAGGCAAAGCCTGGTGTAGACAGGGTTCAAATTAGTTTGAATTAAGGCTCCTTAATTTAAACAAATTTGCTAGTGTAGACGTAAACCATGTTACCACCACTATATTATCCCAGCAGGTCTAACTGGATTTTGGCCCTGAATTTTCCTCCCTATGCTTGTAACAGAATAAGTTGGCAATGACACAGAAACAGTTTCTTTAAAACAAAAAGTATTTATTTACCCATCTGAAAACATCATTAAGGGAAAATATGTAAAAAAAAACCAAAGGGTCCTAGACAGTTCTTGTCTTCCTGAAGCTTGACTCATCTTGCCTTAGCTCACGTTCTTCCAGATCCCACTTCTGAGTCAGATCATAGTTTGCACCCTTGAAGACCTTCTCTCTATCACAAATGGAATCCTTTGCTTGCCAATATCTTTTGGTCTCTCTTTTCTCAGCCATTGTCAAACAACTGTGTCATTTTAATTGCTAGTGACCCGATAATTGCATGTGACTGCTGGGATGCTTTTTAATTTTTCTTTCTTATCTCCTTCCTCTAACAACCCATTTATCTCACCTATGGCAAGGAGCCCATCATAAACCAAAACAGAGGGCTATGCACAATAATAATGCAAAATAATGTAGCTATTTCCCAGTTTGTCACATATGATTTACTCAGTGACAAATTATTGGCCTCAGTAACTGGGGAAGTGCTATAGTTTAGTGGGGTAGATTACCACAATGCTTCCTTTTGGCTATTTTCATGATATATCGTCTCTAGCATAAACAAGAATTAATTCAGGGAAGTCCTGAATTGTGCAGGAGATTAGACATGATGGCTTTTAAATCCAATGGTTTTCTCTAGCTTTTAAATCTATGGATGAAAACGCTAAGAGCTGAAGAATGAGAAATTATCAATGTGGCTATTCCAATGTTCATTATATTTTTAATCCATCTATCACTAGGTAAATCTCATGGAAACAGGAAAAGAAGAGAAGAATCCTAGATAAAGAAAGCTCATGAAGAAAGAAGGAAAAAATCAAACCAACATAATGGAATTCATCCTCTTGGGGTTTGGGGATCACCCTGATCTGCAGTATTTTCTCTTCCTGCTGTTTCTAGGAGTCTACATTATGACTATGACTGGGAATATTCTCATTATTGCACTTGTTGTGACTGATCAGCACCTTCACACCCCCATGTACTTCTTCCTAGGGAACCTGTCCTGCTTGGAGACCTGCTACTCCTCCACCATCCTGCCCAGGGTGCTGGCTAGTCTCTTCACTGGGAACAGAACCATTTCTGTGCATGGGTGTATTGCACAATTTTTTTTCTTTGGTTTCCTATCAGCTACAGAATGTTGTTTGCTCACAGTAATGTCTTATGATCGATATCTAGCAATACATAAACCACTTCATTATACAGCCTTTATGAATGGCAGAATCTGCCTCTGTTTAGCAGCTGGGTCATGGATGAATGGATTTCTCACAACCACCATAATTGCATGTTTAATGTCCCAGTTACATTTCTGTGGGCCCAATGAAATTGACCATTTCTTTTGTGATTTCAACCCCATGATTAAACTCTCCTGCAGTGACACCAACTTGATCAAACTAGCAACCTTTATATTCTCTTCCATAGACACCCTGCCCCCATTTCTATTAACCATCGCATCCTATGTCTGTATCATTTCCACCCTCCTAAGAATCCCCTCCACCAGTGGGAGGAGAAAGGCATTTTCCACCTGCTCCTCCCATCTCATTGTAGTTACAATTTTCTATGGGACTGTAATGATTGTCTACATGTTACCAAAGACTGACACACTTAGAGACCTCAACAAAGTGTTCTCTGTCTTCTATACAATTCTGACTCCACTGGCCAATCCCCTCATCTACAGCCTGAGAAACAAAGAGGTGAAGGAAGCCCTGAGAAATGTTATTAATAAATGTATGGTGCTCCCAGAAACTAAGAAGGAGTGATTGATATGGAAATGATTCAGTCTGGTGGAACTAGCAAAGGAGTTAGCCTCTAGATTGTCCCTAGTTGAAACTAATTAGAGCAACCTTGGGATCTATGTGGACACACTAAACTTTGGGATGATAAGATTGCTAGTTGATTAGAGCAGCTACTTGCCACTGCCTTAATTAGGATCGTAACTCACATGCACTCTGAATATAAGATGCTCACAATGGATTAAACCAATGGTCCATCTCGACCACTATCCTCTCTTCTAACGGAGACCAATGCCAAATTCCTCAGAGGGACTGAACAGGACGGTAACCATTCAGTGATCCATCCCTTGTCATTCAGTCTCAGAATGTGGCAGTCAGAGGTTGGGGGTACCCAGGGTATGGAATTGTATCACAGTTAATAGTCACTAATGGACCTATCCTCAATGAACTCATCTAATTCTTTTATTAACCCAGTTACTGTTTTGGGCACGGTCATAAACAAAGTAGTTAAATTTATGAAGGATAAGTCAATCAAAGGTTGTCAGTAGGTCTTTATACCATATAAGGTAATTCAAGAGTTTACTTACCATTTATTTATTTATTTATTTGTTTGTTTGTTTGTTTATTTGGGTCTGCTTTTCTTCTGTACTTGATTTGGGAAATGTCCACAATTTACTTGATACTTATCCTAAATGACTGTGCAAGGGTGTTAAATTATAATAATATTTTATCTTTGCTTGGTATCTTGAATTCACGTTTGCTACATAATTATATATGTGTGTGTGTCGTAGTACAGTTATAAGAAAGTATAAAAATTACTAAACAGTTTCACTGCTGTCAAAAGAAAATAAATAATTGATGTGATTTTTGTGTGTTTGTTTTGTTACAACATCTCTTTACAACAAGGATAAAAAAATTGTCATGTACTGTGTGCTAAGTGGTAAGAGGAAGGGTGGTATAGGATTCCTCCCTTGGTTAAGTCATTTAGTCTCTCTCTGCCTTGGTTCCTTGTCAGTAAAATGGGGAAAGGTCACCTCCCTAGATGAACGGGATTTGGAAAGGACAAATACATTACAGATGATGTTATGAGAGGACAATGTTGCAATTGGATGATGTTGTGATGGGAGTAATGTTAGTGTATTAGAGGGATGATTAATGATGCTTTCAGGATCCTACCATCACAAATTATGGTGACATCATACTAAATACATTTTGATTCCACTGATGTAAATGGAAAAGAAAGTGGAGCTGTTTATTTCTACTCCATTTTGCTACCAAGTACTTCAGCATAAATCCAGAGTAACTCAATTAGCTTTGAAAGGAGAGAGAATTCAAACCTCTCAAGTCAAATTCTTCTTTCAGAAACCCTAGTAGAAAGCCAGAGTAATAAATATCACAGTTAATAACAAGTATAGTTCTGCTCGCCCACAGATCTCATAGAACTTTAGGAGGTTGATTTCCATTTTATCAGTGAGGAAACTGAGGCACATAGCAGGCACAGGACTTTTCCTAGGTCACCCAACAAGCCACTGACAAATTTGGGGATAAACTTAAGTCTCCTTAGCCCCAAAAGAGCACTTTGTTCAGTTGTGCACACTATTTGCTGACTTAATTAAAAGAAAGCGCTCAGGCCTTTGGGGTAAAATTCTGTTCTCTTTTACTCTAGAGTCAATCCCTAGTTACTCAGTGGAATTATGATGCTCAGCTGAGATCTGAGTCCAGTCCCCAGTATTCAAATGTGGAGAGATTAGGATCAGCTGTGAAGGTTCCCAGTCTCTCTTGTTATTTCTCTTTCTCCCTTCCCTCCATTCAGATTCTGAGCATGGGAAGTGAGAATAGTACCATTGTGACCAAATTCATCCTCCTGGGCTTCATATTAGTCCCAGAACTGCAAGCCCTGCTCTTCATGCTGTTCTCAGTCGGCTACATTGTCATCCTGCTAGGAAATGCTGGCCTCATTCTGGTCATTCACCTTGACTCCCGCCTGTGTATGCTTATGTACATCTTGCTCAGGCACCTGTCCTTTGTAGACCTCTGCTACTCCTCTGCCATTGTCCCCAAGGCTCTGAACAGTTTTGCAACAGCCAACGAGACCATCTTCTTCCTGGGGTGAGCCATGCAGTTCTGCTCTTTTGGTGGCATGCTGACCACTGAGTGCTGCTTGCTGGCTGTGACGGCCTATGATCACTTTGTGGCCATTTGCAAGCCATTTTTCTACACGGTTGCCTTGTCTGAGGGGGTTTGCACCTGGCTTCTGTCCTGCTCATACATGAGTGGGCTCCTGAACTCCTTGATCCAGACTCCTGCATCTTCAACTTGCCCTTCTGTGGAGCTAACCAGGCTGACCATCTTTTCTGTGACATCACACCCTTACTGAAGCTCTCCTGCACTGAGACCCAGAGCAATGAGACCGTCATTCTGGCTTCGGCCTGCATCGTCGGTGTCAGCACCCTCCTGACCACGCTCATCTCCTACCTGTATATCTTCATGGCCATCCTCGGGATTCCCTCTCCCCAAGAAAGACACAAGACCTTCTCTACCTGCACCTCCTATCTCACAGCCGTCTCCATCTTCTTCAGGATGCTGATATTCATGCACATGCAGCCCAGGCCAAGTTATTCTGGCCAGCAGGACAAAGTTGTCTCTGTTCTGTACACCATAGTCATTCCCATGTGGAATCCCATGATCTACATCCTGAGGAATAAAGAAGTCAAAGAGGCGTTGAGGAGAAGGTTTCCTAACACACTCATTGGTTGGCATCCTCCCTCCCATCCTTCCACCAAAGAACCTGGCCTAAGCAGAGCTATTTATGACATATAGACTGGAGTTGAGAGACCAAGACTCCATGACATTCACAAGGACCTTTGTTAATGATGACCTATTAAAGATGGACAAAGATTTTCAATGGACTGAAGACTATTAGATGATCAAATCCATCCACATGCAATGAGAGTAGAATGACTTTCTTTCTTAGTATCCTTTTAACAACCCAGGCCAAGATACCACAGTGACAGACAACAAAATGAAACACTTTAGATATATTGATAATGAATAAACAGGGAACGATAGATAGATAGATAGATAGATAGATAGATAGATAGATAGATAGAT
>ML681991.1:46987492-47011585 GCA_007922195.1 Podocnemis expansa
CTGGTGCCTGCAGCCCCCCTTTGCAGGTGCTGGCCAGGGGACACCCCTCAGCACCCTGCCCAGGGTGTTGAGGGGGCAGCCCTTGACCTGTTGTTTTGGAACACCTTGTCGGAAACATGTTCACACAAGTTATTTCGAAACAAGGGTTTCGAAACAAGGTTGTTTTGCCCCCAAATGGGGTTTAACTTGTTTCGAAACAACGGGTTCCTGTTGTTTCGAAACAACGGTGTGTCGTGTGATCATGTTTTTTTTTGTTTCGAAACAACGAGGTTGTTTCGAAACAAAAGTGCTGTGTGAATACAGCCTATGAGTTTAACTAGCACTTCCAGAATGCCAACCTCACCCAACACAAATCTCTTGCCAACAGTATTTACTAAAAGACATGTTATCATCTTTTTATATCAAATGTAACCTCAGCCCATCTCTTTTCTGCCTGGTTTACTTGGAAGCAGACAACACATGCACATGTTCACAGGCGCCTAAGTTTGCTGAAAACAAAGAGATCATGAGTATCCCACAGGTGACGTTGGATGGCTGGGAATCCTCCAGCCACCTCTCTCCTTCAATACCTTCACTCCTACAGTAATTTAACCTTTGTGATGCTTACACCTTGCTAGAACCTCTTGCCATTCAATGCAGATATAACACATATTATATATTCAATATACGTGAATTACACTTAACTTACCTTCAATTAACACATTCCACAGAGCTGTTGAGTAAAATCCACAAAGCTGTTGAGTAGATCAATTAACGAATATAGTATACCATAATAAATAAAACTTGTATAACTGCAGTCATGCTGACACTATTTATCCATCTACAGAGTGTGCACTGCCCTAGAATTTACCTCGCTTGCACGGGCACACTTGAAAGTCTGAAGGAGGAGACAACACTCTGTTGGTTCACTTTTTCAGTTCAGCCAAGGTATCAAGCTGAGCATCTGCAGTTGGTCCAACCAAGTTTCACAATCCATGGCCCACTCATGAACAGGAGGCCTTTCAGTCTCTTCTCAAGCCCAGTCATAGTCTCCTTGCTGTGCCTGACCTTGGCAAGCCCTGCCCCAAAGCAAGTGGGGGCACTCACACAACTTTCACTGCAACCAACTCAGTCACTGCTTGGCTTTGTCCTTGCCATGGCTTAAGCAATTCCACCAGTGAAGGAAGATCCCTGATCAAACACAACTCCAGGAGGCTCCCTGCAGCAGCCTTGGGATCTCCAGTAGCAGCCCCCAGCACGGGCTGTGTTCTCAGTACCTTCAAAATGGAGTCCACACATGCTGCTTTTGCGTTCCCTGCAGGAGGACGGTTCTCACTACCTCTTCCTTCCTCAAGTCATCATGGACATTGTAGTCTCCCAGACAGGACATGCAGATTTGCAGCATACAGTAAATACTCAAATTAATTAAAATTGCCAGTTAAATCCCAAGGACCATGTGGCTACATTCTCCAACCCAAAAGAACATCATCAATGTCCCCAGTAAGAAACCAGAACAAAGAAGAAAACAGATTTATTTCCAACATAATACATGCATTCTTAATTCCTATTGCTATCTGAAGTAATGTTCAATGCAGAGTAAATTATAGGCCCTCTAGACAAGGCACAATTTAGGCATTGAGCCTGTGATAAGCACCGCCATGAACACCTGAAGCAATCCTTAGAGAATACATATCCTGCTTTGGACTTAGCAGGTGGTGTTCCATGTTCCAGCCCAACTGCCCCCCCGCCCCGCGTGTACTGTGGGGATAGATATCTCCTTGTGGGCTCCAGCCACATCATATGTTAATCCCTGAGGAGGCCTGAGTTCCACCTAGGATCTATCCAGGACTCTAAACTGAAGAATCTCACATTACATTAACCAACACCTTCAAAAGGTGGGTGAGTACACTGTTCCATGAGTTGTCCTACTGCACTTTCAAAAATTCACAGTAAGTCAAAGCAGAACCACAAACTTGTTCCAGATCTATTGAAACAAACGAGGAATATTTTGGCAATTTAAAAGACTCACAAATTTATTTAATTTTATTTAAAAATTGAACGAATTCCTTATTATTTACAAGTGCCATGGGAATCATTGTTTTACCGAAATAAACTGGCATGGCAAATGGTTTAGTGCACATCAAGTGATTCTCTTAATCTAGTCTCTCTAGAAGAAACATCATCCTTTACATGACAAATGAATTCCACTGAAGCTAGGCCTGAATGAGGTTTGACACTGAAGATGCCAGCAATCAGCTAAGCATGGAAAGCAGAATTCAGGATCGTCAGATCCAAAAGTAGTAACTCTCACTTGAGCAGAAAGAGAACTACCATCAGTTGTCTCTAAAATTGGATTTTCTATTGCTATTTGGGGCCAGTCCCTAGAGAGGACACTATTATCTCAAACAAAGAGTAGGCCAGGCAAGTATGCACAACTTATTGCAAACTACATCATCTTTTTGGGGCACTAATAGCTGGTTGTCATGATAATTGGGTCTCCATTGTGACATCTCAGAGACCAAGCACATATACAGTGACAGTGAGGATAAGTCAGTGCTCAACCTGGTCTCCAAGAGAGACAGTTGGTGCTGCACTGTACCAAAGGCTTTTGGATTTCAATAAGTAAGTGATTTTTTTTAAATGAACCCAAGGTAATAGAAGAGACTGAGTTTTTCATGAAAGGAGAGGTGGGGCCATAGCAGTTATTTACCAGATCTTAGGGAGCATTTTAAACCTAAAGAATTCCTGATGCAAACAAGGATGACAGGAAAACCTGTGAAGAACCATAACCAAGTGTGGTAGAACAAACTAGGAGTCCTTTGGCACTTTTAAAGACTAACATATTTATTCATAGCATGAGTTTTTCTGGGAGAAAATCCATAAAGTTCACTTGATCCCAGCTCTGGTCACATTAATGGAGTGGATAGTTATGCATGTTTAAAGAACTTAGTAATGGTGTCGCTTCCCTTCTCAGATATAAGGTCATATAGACGGTATCTGTGTCATTTATAAGACTCACATTATCCCATATATGGAAATATAAATCATATAGATTGTTATGTGTCTTGCAACTTTCACACCAGTGAGGTCCACTTTCTTCTGTATAAAGAAATAATTGTGGCAGGGATTGTTATGTCTCATATTATTGAGTACCAGTGCTGTTCATTTTCTCCATGTATGGGACATGTCAGCAGTATGGATTGGTGTGGGTCTCACAAAGTCAGGCACAGTGTGATTCCTTTTCTTTCAAATATGTATCTAAAAGAGATCCCCAATAATCCTACAGCAAGATTCTGTGATGAACGATGAATAGATATGACAAAGGGTTTCTTGAGCTGCATGTGTTGCTCTGCAGCACTAAGGGCTTCACAGTTTAAATATTCTTCATAATGAAAGACTATTCACTTTATCGTAGGAATAAGGACTTGAAGAGAGTTAAAGTCATACAATCCACCTAGGACTGAATTGATTCCTAGTTTACTGCAGAAATTGATAGGCAACAGGCTTAAAACAAACAAAAGGCAGTACTTCACAAAATGCACAGTCTATCAGTGGAACTCATTGCCAAAGGCTGTTCTGAATTCCAAGAACAGAACTGAGTTCTAAAAGGAATTAAAAATATTCCTTGGGAGGATATTTCTATCAATGGCTATTAGTCAAGATGATGAGGGGTAAAACTCCCATTTTCCGGGTGTCTTAAGCCTCTGGTTGAAAGCAGCTGGATTTGTACACAGCTTGATATGACCCTGACACATCTGTTATTTTAGAAGCATCCAACACTGAACACTCCCAAAAGACAATCTATTCCCATTGTCAGATCAGCACTCTCTAACTGGATGGGAGATTTCCATCCTGTCTAGTATGAATGTCTCTATTGGTCTTCAACTTAGGTCTGAGGATTTTTCCAGTCCAGATGCAAGACTGGACATTGTGAAATAGGTCCTGAAATCTTGGTAAGAAAAGAAGAAAATTTTGCAGTGTACACTTTATATAAACTGACAGAGGGTGTGTGGGGCAATCATAGGAGGATAGGGGGTGAGAGGTTCCAGGGAAAAGGTGAAAGTTCTGGTCTCACAGTTAAGCTAAAATGCCTCATAATAGCATGCAGGCCGCAGATAGGTTCACAGAGGATCCTGCAGGCTGCTCTACTTATCACACAGGATATCATGTCTCCTTCTGAACCACTTATCAGTTGAGTGGTTGGAGGTCTGGGTTTCCTTCCGACTCCCTTCCTAAAATATTATTAAAACTCATTAAGCCACACTTTTAAAAATTGTTTACTGCTTCATTGTGGAGTGAGCCATGCTAGCCTGCACCTCCCTGCATTCCATAAATGCCCTTTCCATAAACTGTTTTGGTTACATTTTTAAAAAAAGTAAAACCTCTTCTTAGGATCTCACTAGGCTCATTTGTGTCATTTTGCACAGTTAATATTTTGGAGTTTTTTTTCCATTTCATTCAGAAGGAAGCCCTCTTCATCAGTCAGACCTTATCCCCTCAGCCACTCTTATGGCTCTACATTCTTACAGTGCTTCACCTATTTTCCTCCCCTCATCTCAAATTCCAAGCCGGCCAAGCAGGGATGTACAAGTAATCACAAACTACATCATCTTTTGGGAGCATAATAACTGGATGTCATGGCAATTGTGCCATGTTCTACATTGTGACATCTCCTGGCCAAACACGTATATAGCGGCAATGTGGATAAGTCAGCGCTCAACCTGGTCTCTGAGAGAGACAGTTGGTGCTGTGCTATACCAAAGGCTTTTGGATTTCAATGAGTAAGTGAATTTTTTTAAATGAACTTGATATAATGAAAGAGACTGGGGTTTTTCATGAAAGGAGGAGTAGGGCCAGAGCAATTATTTGCCAGATCTTAGGGAGCATTTAAACCTAGAGAAATCCTAGTGCAAGCAAATATGACAGGAAGTCTGGGGAAAACCATAACCAAGTGTGGTAGAAAAAAAAGGTGTCCTGTGGCACTTTTAAAGACTAACATATTTATTCACAGCATGAGTTTTGCTGGGAGAAAATCTGTAAAGTTCACTTGATCCCATCTCTGGTCACATTAATGGGGTGGATTGTTATGCGTGTTTCATGAATTTAGTAAGGGCGTGGCTCCCCTTCTCAGATATAGGATCATATAGATGGTATCTGTGTCAGTTATAAGACTCACATTATCCCATATGTGGAAATATAAGCTGCATAGATTGTTAAGTATCTTGTAACTCATTAATGGTGTGGATTGTTATATCTGTTTCATGAATTTAGTAAATGTTGCTCCTTTTCTCAGATATAGGGACACATAAATGGTATCTGTCAATTATCAGGCTCACATTATCAAACTTATGGACATATAAGTGTTATGGATTGTTATGTATTCTGTAACTTTAACATCAGTGAGCTCCAGTTCCTCTCATATCAAAAAATATCTGTGGCAAGCATTGTTATGTATCATATATTTAGTACCAGTGCTTCTCATTTTGTCCCATATATGGACATGTCTACAGTATGGATTCTTGTGGATCTCACAAAATCAGGCACAGTGGCAATCCTTTTCTTTCATTTATGGATCTAAAAGGCTATGTCTACACTTGTCCTATCCATTCGAATTACTGAATTTGAATTGGTGAATTCAAATTAATAATTATTCATTCAAATTCACTAAAGTTGAATTGACATGGCCACACCTGAAACTCCAATTTGAACTGGCATGTCCATGGACTGGACTTGCCAATTCAAACTGGAGGAGGGTGCCACAGGAAGTGTGGCAAGACGGCCGTGAAAAATGCCCACTGCCACAGCCAGTCCCTTCCCAGGCTCTAGCACTCTGAGCCAGAACAGGAAAAAGAATCCCCTGCCCAGCTCTAGCAGCAGTGCCACTAGAGCTGCAGAGGGGATGCTTTACTCCATGCCAGGCACCCTGGGAGGAAGGTCAACCCTTGTCAATTCGAACTCAGTGAGTTCAAATTGACCTGGCCAGATTGGGTCAATTCAAACTACTGGGTTCGAATTGACCCTGACTTCGATGTCAAACCAGGTCTGACCAATCCAAAGTCAGCTTTCATCAGTTCAAAGTGAGGAGTGCCTCACTTTGAATTGATGAATGTAGGCATGTTCATTCACTTAGAGGATTCAATTTGATTGTCATCAATTCGAATTCTGCTCTAAGAGTAGACACACCCAAAGAGATCCCCAGTGATCCTAGTGCAATGTTCTGTGAAGAACAATGACCAGATGTGACAGAGGATTTCTTGAGGTGCATGTGTTGCTCTGCAGCACTAAGTGCTTCACAGTTTAAATATTTTTCGTAATGAAAAACTATTAACTTTATCATGGAATAAGGACTTGAAGAGAGTTAAAGCCATACAATCTGCCTAGGAGTGATTTGCTTCTTGGGTTTACACTGCAGAAATTGATAGGGAGCAGGTTGAAAACAAACAAGAGGCAGTACTTCACACAATGCATAGTCCAACTATGGAACTCATTGCCAAAGGTTGTTTTGAATTCCAAGGACAGAACTGAGTTCTAAAAGGAATTAAAAATATTCATTGGGAAGATACTTCTATCAGTGGCTACTAGTCAAGATGGTGAGGGATGAAACCACCATGCTCCAAGTGCCTTACGCCTCTAGTTCCAAGCGACTGTTTTTGTACACAACTTGATATGACTCTGTCATATATATTGTTTTAGAAGCATCCAGCACTGAACACTCGCAAAAAACAAGCTACTCCCATTGTCAGATCAGCACTCTCTAACTGCATGGGAGATTTCCATCCTGTCTATTGTAAATATCTCTATTGTTCTTCAACTTGAGTCTGAGGATTTTTCCAGTCCAGCTGCAAAGATGGACACTGCAACTTGGTAAGAAAAGGAGAAAAGTTTTGAAGTGTACACTTTATACAGGCTGACAGAGGGTGTGTGTGGCAACCATAGGAGAAGAGGGGGTGACAGGTTCCAGGGAAAAGTTGAAGGTTTTGCTCTCACAGTTAAGCTAAAATGCCTCATAATAGCATGTAGCCCACAGGGTACCATGTCTCCTTCTGAACCACTTGTCAGATGAGTGGTTGGAGGTTTGGGTTCCCCTCTGAGTCCCATGCTTTTAAAAATTGTTTCCTGCTTTATTGTGGAGTGAGCCATGCAAGCCTGCACCTCCCTGCATTCCATAAATGCCCTCTCCATAAACTGCTTTGGTTACATTTAAAAAACAAAACAAACACACAAAAAAAAACCCTTAAACCTCTTCTCAGAAGCTCACTAGGCTCATTTGTGTCATTTTGCACAGCTAATATTTTGGTTTTCTTTTTTCGATTTCATTCAGGAGGAAGCCTCCTTCATCAGTCAGAACCCCCTCTCCTCAGCCACTCTTATGGCTCTTCATTCTTACAGTGCTTCACCTATTTTCCTCCCCTCATCTCAAATTCCAAGCCAGCCCGGCAGGGATGTACAAGTAATCACAAACTACATCATCTTTTGGGGGCATTAATAACTGGATGTCATGGCAATTGTGCCATGTTCTACATTGTGACATCTCCTGGCCAAACACACATAAACAAACCCTGTCATATCTGTTGTTTTAGAATTATCTGGCACTCAACACTCCCAAAAGAAAAGTTACTGCCATTGTCAGAACAGCAGTCTCTAACTGGATGGGAGATGTCCATCCTGTCTAACGTGAGTAGCCATCCTGTTCTTCAACTGAGGTCTGAGGATTTTTCTAGTCCAGCTGCAAAAATGGACACTGTGAAATAGGTCCTGAATTGTTGGTAAGATAAAAAGAAACATTTTCCAGTGTGCACTTTATATAAACTGACAGAGGGTATGTGTGGCAACCATAGGAGGAGAGGGGGTGAGAGGTTCCAGGTAATTTTTTGTCACATAATTAAGCTAAACTGCCTCAGAATATCATGTGGCCCACTGACATGTTCACACAGTATCTTGCAGGCAGCTCTACTTAGCACACATGGTATCATGTCCCCTTCTAAACCATCTGTCGGTTGAGTGGCTAGAGGTCTGGGTTCCTCTCCAAGATCCCTTCCTGAAATATTATTAAACTCAATGCCTATGTCTACACAGCCACAGATATTTTGAAATAATTACTTAGAGCTTTTTCTTGAAATAATTTTGATTTTTTTTCCAAAATTTTTGTTTTGAAATAAAGAGTCCAGGAAGAACTCTCTAGTTCAAAATAAATCAGAGTTTTTATTTTGAAATAGTGACCTCACTGGACTCTCTTTTTTGAAAAAATGGGACACCTATTCAAAGTATAGGGCTACTATTTCGGGGAGATGAGGGGGAGCCAATCCTGCAGCTTGGATTGGCTTTTTTTCAAAATACCTGTTTAGAAATAATGATTCCTTCAAAATAGATCTAGTTTATTTTTTGGAAGTTGCACTCTTTTTTTTTTAAATGGAGTGCTGTATTGACAAGGTTAAATGACTGCGGGGACAGGAAACAAAGCTTTTTTGAAAAAAAGCTTGCTTGTTTTGAAAACAAAATGCAGTGTAGATATATCCAATGGAGCCACTCTTTTAAAAATTGTTTCCTGCTTCATTGTGGAGTCGGCCATGCTACCCTCCCTGCCTTCCTTAAATGCACTGTCCATATTTTGCTTTGGTTACTGGAGGGAAAAACAAAAAACAAAAAAACCTCTTCTCAGGAACTCACTCAGGTCTTTTGCGTCATTTTGCAATGCTAGCATTTTTTTTTCCCCCCATTTCGTTCAGGAAGAAGCCTCCTTCATCATCAGACCTGCTCTCGTCAGCTATCCTTTTGGGCTTTCAACCTTACAGCCCTTCATGTATTTTTTCGTACCCTATTTCGTCCCCCAATCCTCATTTTCAATATGTCTGCAGGTAACTCTGATGGATGGAATTCTAATGACCACTGGTCTTTCTTGGAAGTGGGATAATCTGCTGTTGTGAATGTAGCCTATGGAATATGGGGAGGCAGGAGACACAGGAAAGAGTTGTTTGCTAAGGCTATTATTCCCTTTTTTTTTCCTTTTTATTTTAGGGTAACTCCACCCTCCTGGATCTATGACCCTCATTTTATGTCCCCTCAAGTGATTAATAAAAATGTTGGTGATTAGAGAGGGTCTTTTACCCCAGAGTAAGTATTAGGATTCCACATTCTTTTTCTTTGTGTATACTTGGTACAGTCGTACAGAGCTGTAGCAGCAACTATGCAATGTGGTTGCTAGCGTTCTAGAAAAATAAACACAAGGCAATAGATTTAGCTACACCAATAGTTTTCAAACTTTTATCTCAGTTCACTGCTGCCTACAGCAATCCTTTAATTTCCTCTTCTGCCCTCCTAGGGCAGAAAGGCTTTGCATTTTCTCCTTTCAAACTGGAGGGCATTTATTAGGAATCTGACAGATGGGGAACAAATTCCTATAGCTGCATTGGGCCGGTCAGATTGCAGGTCTCTGCAGGGTATGGAAATGGATTTTCAACTTGGACTCTAAACTTCCTTTCCTATGTCTGTCATTTTAGGAAATGCAGTCCAGCATCTGAGCATTGAGGAGATCACAGTGAATATGTCTCCCTCTGTAGGGTAAGTGTTAGGATTCCTCATTCTTTTTCTGTGTGTATATTTTGGAGGGTTCATCGGTATGTTTGTGCAGACCTTTAGGTGCAGCTATGCAATATGGTTGCCACTGATCTAGAAAAGTAAACCCAAAATGATAGATTTATCTACACTGGTAGTTTTCAAACTTTTTTTCTTCTGTCAATTTACTGCTGCCTACACAAATCCTTTACTTTGGCTCTGCATTTTATCCTTTCAAAAAGGAGGACGTTTATTAGGAATCTGAGGGAAGAGAAGCAGATTCCAATAGCTGTGTTTGGCAGATCAGATTGCAGGTCTCTGCAGGGTAGCAAAAGGGATTTATACTTCGACTTTAAGCTTCCTTTCTTATTTCTGTCATTTCAGGAAATGTAGTTCAGCATCATAACGCCGAATAGATAACAGTGAATATTCCAATGGACCCATCTATTGAATGTTACCTCATCCCTGGTTCTCAGACCCCGCCCTCCCATCACCTTAAGATTTACAACTCTGAG
Source organism: Podocnemis expansa (assembly GCA_007922195.1). Lineage (NCBI taxonomy): Eukaryota > Metazoa > Chordata > Testudines > Podocnemididae > Podocnemis > Podocnemis expansa. The sequence continues at coordinate 46,997,539 of ML681991.1, forward strand.
TACCACTTCCAGGTCAAGATGGACTGCTGACCGGCAGCAGGGAGGTGGCATGCAACCTCTCTAAGAACTCCTCCCTCCACGTTCCACCCATCTGGGTGTCTTTCACTCTTGGAGGACCACCCCTGAGAACGGTTTGACCCAGGGGTGTCAAACTCATTCAATGTGGGGTGCCTCATTGGAAGGCAGGACACTTGTTGCAGGCCATGTGGCCACATGGGTTCCCAAACCCCTTCCCCCTCCATGTTCAGAGCAAGAAAGTGTCAATTTGCTGTCCATTTTCTGATCTCACACACATGCACGCATGCACACGCACACACAAAAATGGGAGAGAAAGAGAGAAAAGAAAATATTATCCTAATCTGGCCTGTGAGCCATGAGTTTGACACCCCCTGGGTCCTGTGGGATGACAGTGAAGTTTCCAGGGGAGTGAAGGTACCCATTCAGACGTACTGCCACTCCGAGAACTCCCACTATCCTCTTTGGAATGGGGTTCAGACCCTTCGGAGTGCACTGAGAGGGGATTTGACTACATAAGGCCTGGGGCGGGCTGGACTAAGAAGCACCCCGGCAGAGAGAATGTGACCACTCTGAGGATGTCCACCCCCCCCTTCCCTCTCCCGATCGGAGCTGGTTTCACCCTGCAGGCCATTCCAGATGGGAGATGTGTATCAGTCAGAATGGGTGCAGCGTGGGGGTCTTGGCTGTAATCTCCACCCAGTTTCCAGAGCTTGACTGTCGGCTGACCAGCAGCACCACTCCTGGAAGTCCAAGCAACATACAACAGAGTCCCTCCTGTTTCAAGAATGTCTGTTTCAGAAATCGTTAAAATGCTGAGAGAAAGCAGAGACTCCTTTGAAGTATGGAATAGTAGGCTAGGAAGGGATCTCAGAAGGCATCTAGTTCAAGTCCATTTTCAAAACAGATCCAACCTAAACTACATAATCCCATCAAAGGCTTTGTCAAAATGGGCTCTACGAAGACTTTTTCCACATCATTTCTCCCTACTTATCTCCCTCATCTGGTACAGCACCCACAGTTATTCTTTCTTTCTTCTTGTTGCTAACATACCTGTAGAAACCCTTCTTATTTCCATTCACACCCCTTCTTACATGTAACTTGATTTGTGCTTTGGCATGTCTAAGTTCACACCTGCATGCTTGAGTAAAATTTCTGTACTCCTCCTTAGTCATCTGTCCAAGCTGCCACTTCTACGCTTCATTTCTCTTTAAAATCACCAGTGATTTCTCTCTTAATCCAAGCAGGTGGCTTGTCATATTTGCCATTCTTCCTGCACATCAGAGTGATTTCTACCTGAATCTCAAAATAAGGCTTCTTTCAAATACAGCCAGTTTTCTTGGACTCTCACTTCTCACTACTTATCTCCCTCATCCAGTATGGCACCCACAGTTAATCAATCTTTCTTCCTGTTGCTAACATATGTGTAGAAACCATTCTTATTTCCGTTCACACCCCTTCTTAGCAGCAACTCATTTTGTGCTTTGTCCCATCTAAGTTCACCCCTGAATGTTTGAGCAAAATCTACCATTGTTCCCGTACATAAGAACGATTTCTACCTGCATCTCAAAATATGGCTTCTTTCAAATACAGCCAGTTTTCTTGGTCTCTTTGGCTATGTCTACACTGGCATATTATCCTGGATTAAGAAGGCTTAATCTGGACTAATTTAGCCCATGGCCACACTAGGCTTTCCTTAGTTTGAGTTAAGAAATTTCTTATTTTGAACTAAGGAATGCTTGGTTTGAACTAGTTAGTACCCTTGGTTAGTCCAGACTTCTGTATTTAGTTCGAACTTAAGTTTGAATTAGGCACAATGTAGACCAGGGCTAACACTTACTCCTGACTTAAATTCAGACTTTGTTTGAACTAACCACGTGTTCTTGTTTGACCTAAGCATTAGTTTGAACTAGAATGCATGGTTAGTTCAAACTTAGAAATGCGAGGTTAGTTGAAACTAACCTTGGGTTAGTTTAAACTAAGTGGGAACGTCTTAGTTCAGACTAACAAGTCCGAAGTAAGTTTGGCTGATATAGTGATAGCCTTTTCTCCTCTTTCTTAGCATTCCTGGGGATCCTCCCCATCAGTTCCTGAGGGAATCCAAGTGTGCTTTCCTGAACTCCCGGTTCCATAACCTGCTCTTCTCCTTTCTTCCTTCTGTTGAGTTTCCAAACTCAACCATCTCATATTCATTGCTGCACAGGCAGCCATCATCATCTTCTTCTTCTATCTATTCCTACCTGTTTCTGTGCAGCATGTCAAGGAAAACACAGCCCTTATCTGGTTCCTCCAGCACTTGCATCAGGAAGTTGTCCCAACCCTCCCGAAATCTTCCTAGATTATCTTTGCACTGCTTTATTGATCTCCTAACAGACGACAGAGTGACTGAAGTCCTTCCAAAGATCCAGGGCCTCTGATCTGGAAACGTCTTTTAATTGTCTGAAGAAGGCCTTTTTTTTTTTTACCCTATCATCCTGGCCTGGTGGTCCATAGTAGACGCCAACCCCAATGTCACTTTTATTGCTCTCACCACTAATCTTTACCCATATACTCTCAACCAGCTTTTCTCTAGTTTCATATATCACCACTGTCATGAGCACTTTAGATTCTAGGGAGTACTTCTGTGCAGGGCACTCAGAGATGGCCTCTGCCACTTGTGAAAAGTGGCACAGACCTTCTCCAGCTTCAAGCCTCTTGCAGGAGGCTTGAAGAGGGAGACTGGTTTCTGCAGCTTGTGAAAAGCCGCAGGAGCCGTCTCTGAGCCCGGAGCCAGATCTGGCCTCTTCCAGCTTTGCTGCAGGCCAGAGATCCTGGGCCCATGCCTTGCTGGCTCCAGCATAGTGATGCTCCTGCTTCTCTGTCACTTTCCTTTGTGAGTGGTAAACAGCAGCTAAGATTGCATATCTCTTTTTCTACTTATCACAGTTAAAGAGCAGGAGAACACAAGGCTGTAACTAGGCTGGGGCAAGTGGGACAAAGTCCCAGGGACCAAATGTTAGAGGGTGCAAGGGATGGACATGGCTTCCCGCAGCAGCTGAGGATGGATCCGGATCTGTCCCCAGCCACTGCAGGGAGCCAGATCCATACCCTGTGCCCTCTAAAATTCAGCAGCTGGGACTTCCAGCACCATTGGAGCTCACCGCCACCTTCTGGTAGCAGCTATCACACACTCAGCAGCAAGGAGGCCCTGCCCCCATCAGCAAGCTGCAGAGATCCGGATCCATCCCCACCTAGCAGGTGGTGGCTGGGGATGGATCCAGATCCCCTGCCAGTGGTGGTGGGAGATTCCCTCTGCCTCCAGTGGTGCCTGGGTTTGATGAGAACCCAGGCTGGATCATGGCCCGGGTGGAGTATGTCTGGGGCTGCTTGCTCCAGGTGTGAAATTTACTAGATGTACTAGTTTCAGCTCTGGGAGAAGGTTTAACATGTTAAAGACTACACATATAAATCCCATCATAGCCATGCAGAAAGATTTTTCCTTTCAGCATTTCAACCATTTTTGAAACACACATTCCTGAAACAAGATGGACACTTCTGTGTGCAACTGGGACTTCTGAAGTGGTGCTTCTGGCTGGCCAGTCTTCCAGAGACTCTCATATAAATTCCACACATATGAGAATGTACATACAAGCGAGCAGGCTCATTTATAGATTATACTAGGTGATCAACAGGTTAGTAACAAACCCAAACCCTGAATAATTAACAAAGTTTGGGGTGGCTGTCAAAAATGCACTTTCACCCTCTTCTGTCCTTCAACAAATTAATGCAGTGGGCCTGCCAGCTTTCCATTTGCCTGTATGGAATCTCAGCTCTATTCTGTGCTGCTCTGAGGAACACCGCTTATGTCTCCAAATCACTCCAAAATGGTTTATTTTTGGGAAGCATTGCTGGGCTTTATTTCAGATCACCCTGAACTCACTTTCCACAAATGCTCTCTCATAGACATCCCATTCAGCATCTGACCTACATGGTTTGCAAAGAATAGGGATAGTGTTCCCAACTATCGGGACTCTGGCAAAACGCAGCTGCTTCCCTTGAAATTTAAAAAAACAAATATGTAAGAGCTGTCTCAATGGAAAAGAAGAGCAAAGAAACCATTCTCCAAATTCCAAACCAAAAATTCCTGCGTTCCTCCTATAGTGCAAACCATGAACTCTTGTTCTTGTGGGGATTCCCACAGTGGAAACAGACCAGGATTTCCTAAGGCATGAAGACAGGGTAGAAACAAAAAGGGAGAAACAAAATGCAAACTTATCATGGGGGATGTCTACACTTTGAAGTTATTTTGAAATAAGGAGGCTTATTTTGAAATAACTTTTTTCCTGTCCATGCACACATTTTGCAATTTTGAATTAAACATTTATTTTGAAATAATGAAGCACTATTTCAAAATTATAAAACTTGCTTTTATTTTGAAATAGCGCTTAAATACAAATTATTATTTCAAAATTATCCATTCTAAGCTGTGGAATAGGCCTATTTTGAAATAATGGCCCTATTCTTTTTCTTGACTTCCCCTATTTTGAATTAGAGATTCTGGTGAAGACTCTCTACTTCAAATAACTCCTACCTTATTTTGAATTAGAGAGTTTTCTCTGGACTCCTAATTTGAAATAATAAATTCAAAGTAGTTCTAATCTGAAATAATTACTTTGAATTAAAATTGAGGTAGTTATTTTGAAATAACTACTTCAAATTTATTTTATAATTGTAGACATACCCAATAAGTGTAAATCAAAGTGTTAGAAAAAAGAAAAAAAGAGAATCAGGACTGTGGAGAGCCCAATTTACTCATCCTGATAGATAACCCTATCAATGTTGGTTCTGAGCACATCCCAAGCATTTAAAAAAGAAACAACAAAACCTCATTCTCTCCTCCTCACAGCCTCTAAGAAAAATATAAGAGCATGGTTATGGAAAATCCAAAGAAAAGACTAATCTAGTGGCCAGAGCAGGGGGATGAAAATCAAAATAAGCAGCGTAGCCCTGGTAAGGAAGTGAGTCTAACACTTCAGCTTACACATCTGCAATAGGGATTGTAACCCAATTCAACAATTACTTTGGAATTTAGAATAGTCAATAGGGACATTAACAAGTGAGATTGAAGGATAAGGGTCCTAGTCTGGAACCTGAGCACAGATAAAATCAAAACTTAAACTAATTTCTCTACAGACACCCCTGGGACGAGAAGAGGTACCCAGAGTTAAATTGTTTACAACAATTTTTATTGCTAACAGAAGAAATCATATAATTGATAAGAACACTAATTGATGAATGTAGAATGAAATAACAGAGTAAACAATAATGCATCGAGCAAATTCTAGACAGGTGATAACAAGCAATAACTTATGATTTCTATTAGAAATATAAAATAATTCATAGATTAAAGGTTATAATTTGCTTATACTCACACCTGTAATAAAGATGTTCAATTGAAGAGTACAGCTACCAACTCTAACATTACTTAGCAATAAAACAATAAAGACTAGCTAAAAGAAAAAGTAAGTTTGTGGGTCTATGAATATCTTCTCCTGAGAAAGTTTAATTCAGCTTCAAATTCTTCCCCAGTTTCAGGGTATTAAATACCCTTTTTATGCACATTACAGGTTTTACATCCAAAAATAAGCCAGATTATCTCATTTTTCCTGGCCCAAATGAGTGTCTTGACCTAAAAACTGTCAGGGTGCTTTCAGATTATTGGTTCAGGGGTTCATATGTGTGAGTGATTTTTTTTTTTTCTACTAGAATGGTAATAAAAATTCCCCTTTACTTTTCTCTTGTTTTCCTATTTATAACTTTTGTGGATTCTGTGGTGTTCTGAAGAAATGTGAAGTGTCTGGGCCTGAGTTGTTTTTCAACTGTTTGCCTACAAAACATGATCAAAATAGCTTGTGTGATGTTTTTCCATCAGAGTCCATGGAACCATTGCCACCATTTACCTACTTCACAGCTTTACAATTATAGCTCAGCATTGCTTGCAAAACTTGTTATTTTTACAATGTTCACAGAATTCTTGCATTACCAGCTTCTAGGAAAAAAACTAATGCTAACCTGTTTACTTATGCTAAGTGAAATATTGTGGAACCATGATTTCCTAGACTTATAAAGATATCTGTATGAAAGAATAGAGAATAATATATGCATGGAAGCTCAAAAGAGGTATAGTCAAAGGATACAAGAACACTTCCTGCAGAGGAGAGGGGCTAGGCTTGTTTTGTGTTTGTAAAATGTTTTCAAGTATTGGGGGGGGTGGAGTTTGCAAATGTTTATTACCCATTTTTTTCTTAATAGCATGCAATCTTTTATATGAGAGATGTCTGCACTGTAGGAAAACGTGCATTATGATATCTTACATGACACAGAGTCTTTATGTACCACCATTCAATGGGAGCAGTCATAGTCTTTGAGCAATATGCAATACAGAATCTGTCTGTTAACAATAAAAAAGAAAATAATTTGCAACAGTTTCAAATGTACATCTTTTAAAGTACCAATAATTAAATGAGCTAGGAATCTCAAGGAAGGTAGCGTTTTGTCATAATATGAATCTCTTTAATAATTTCCTGTTCAGACTTTCTAAATTCTGGATACAATTACTACCTGGGGAAGTCCATCTCTCCTTTCTACACCCTCTCCAATGCAGCCTTTCACAAGGAGCAAGATGTTGGATCTTTATGGAGTGAAATGTTCTTTCCACAGTAATTTATATAAATTTATTGACAGACTAATGAAATTGAAGATTATTTTCAGAATTTCACGCATCCAGAATAATGTTTTGTCCAAACGACTTTCCATCTTTTTCAGTCACAGCTGTATGTATATTAATAATTTGAGTTTTATTTTTGGCAGTGGTTTAATGTTAACTGTATACCTCTTTGTTTGTATATTCAAATGCACACAAAGAAATATGTAATGTGAGTGAACAATAGAGCTGCAGCGTACACAAATTGTTTCAGTAGTAAAGAAGGTGTTTGATAAATAGTGGTTCTGAAGTTAAAGGGGTTAATTTAAACAAAACAAAAATTAACTATGTTTAACATTACATGATGGCAATGTCACCCAACACAGATCTCTTACCATAATTATTTAGTAAAACTGAACTTTCATGGGATGCACATCTGTGTACCCCATGTTATTATCTATATGATTTTTCTGTTCTCTTGTACAATTGTGTGATTTGATGCCAGTTATTCCATGCAAGGTTTCTTTATGGATGCCCACAACCAGTTCTACAGGATTATCATGGAATCATGTAACCTACACCATAATGCATGTAAATGGATGTGTAGCATGTTTTGTATGGCTCAGGGGAGTGGGAGACAGACTGAACTCTCTTCCAGCAACATGTAAACAACCAAAGATGCAAGCAAGCAGGTAACTAGAGTGGGCAAGAAGGACTATGCTAACTGAGGTCCCTGGTTCTGACAGAGAAAAAGAGAGATTGCCTCTGACCAGAAAAAGAGGTGCTGAGGGGGGTTGGAAACAAAGAGACACTTGGAATGATTTGGGGCTTTTTTTTGGAAAATTCCCTCTTGAAACAACTTTGAGCAATATCTGGGCCCTGCCTTGTCTCAGGCAGAGACTGGCTGTACAAACATCTGACAACCAAGCATCTTGAGCATAAACTTGGACTATGAGGTCAATTTAGGTAGAGTATTGGGTTAGTAGGCATGTTTTCCATTTATTTCCTTGTGGTCACTGACTCATTTATATTATGATTCTGCTTGATTAACCATGTTCTTATCCATAAACTAGGAGTTGTTTTATCTAAAGCTGTGAGGTCTTTGGAAGGTGTCAGTGAAGAAGCCTGGGAACAATCCATTTCTTCATTACATGGATGGACAAGAATGTGGTGACCCAGAGTGGGTCCCAAATCCCTGTAAGACAGCATCCAAAGGGGTAGCTGTGTTAGTCTAGTTCAGTAAAACAAAGGAACAAGGATTCCTGAGGCACTTACAAAACTAACAAATTTATTTTTTCATGAGCTATCATGCAAGAAAATTCCACTTTGTCAGACGCTTTGAAGCTTCCAAAATGTCTGACAAAGTGGGATATTCTCCCATGAAAGCTCATGCAGAAAATAAATGTTAGTTTTTAAGTGCCACAGGAATCCTTGTTCCTTTGTTTTACTGTAAGACACTGGTTCCCAGTGAGGTAACTGGTGCTCTCTTGGGGATCATTGCTGGACTAGCCAGAGGGCACATACCCACAGCTTGGGGCCAATTACATGGGAGAGGCTGTAGTGGACTAAATCAGCAGTGAGTGGTCACTTGGCAAAGTGGGGTGAATTGGGGGTGGGGTGGGAGTTGGTGGGTCACATCAGCACGCTGGACCAGATCTGAGGAACAGCCTGTCACTGTGGTACAGTGATACCAGGGTTTTCTGCTCTAGTCCATTGCTTTAATGGAGTGATTTTAAGTGAGATATATGTGTTTGTGACTGAAGAGTTAGAAGGGCATGGCTTGTTTTTGGTTTGATTATTTCAAGTGAGGGAAATAAGCACAAGAAAACATGAAAAGGCTTACAAGTGTGACAGAAATCTAGTTAGCAATTGCTCAGCGGCTGGAAGAATTTGAACATGAAAGGGAAGCAGAAAGACGTATGGAGGAAGAAGAGAGACATGAATACATGAAATGAAAAGCAGAACTGAAGCTTAAAAGTAGAAGCAGCAGCCAAAAGACTTGAGGACAGACAATTGTGTATTCAGGAAGAAGAAGAAGCTCAGAAATGTGCTTTGGAGTCACAGCAGCAAGAATCAACCTCTGATGCAGTTGAAAAAGCTAAGGAAAGTGACTACCAGAGAATCAGGGAGGCAAGTATTCCAGAGTCTCTTACAAAACACCTGAAACACCCAGCTATGAAGAATTGATTGTGGGTTAGCAAAAGACAGATTGCTTTAAAGAAAACTTCATCACTGTTGAAAGACCTTGGGCTGAACTTGAGATTTCTGAAGGACAAACAGTTTCCACTCTCACAGGGTTGTCAGGTGAAGTTAGGTTGTCTGTGTACAATGTGATGTCCAATGAGGAAACATTAAAATCTGATGCTGATGAATGGGCCAACAGCCAGGGCATCCTGCTGAGAGTCCAGGAGGGAGAGGTGAAACCTTGGGATTTGTAAAGGTGGAAGCCAGTTTGTCTCCTATTTAGGGGAGGGTGGAAGGTGACTCTTATCCACCTCAGGAGACCACACTGGGTCTGGAGAGCGTGCACCAGGGTGGGAATTAGAAATGATGGCTAAGGAAGAATTTCTGAGGCAGCAGGAGTTTCCCCCCATTACTCACTTGATAGGGGGTCCCCAAGAAAGAGTGGCTGACTCTGTTCCTCTTCACCGAACACTCAGCCTGCAGTTCAGATTTCAGGAGGGGATTGTGCGTATCCTGATGTGAAGAAAAAAACATTGATTCTTTAAGCCCAGAAAACCCAATTTGTGAATATTCCATCCTTCTTGCTGACAGGGGGAAGGGCATATTCACTGTGAAGGTAATCTGATGCATTCGTGCTGAATACACCACCTGCGGACCTTAGTAGCCCAAATAGATCATATGATAACTGCTTAGGAGAGGTAGGGGGAAGGAACGCAATGCTGGTCAGCGGAGCCACCTCTTAACAAGGGTTAAGGACTGACCTAGGCAGAGAAGGCTTTAAAAGCCAGTGGCTGAGTGACCAGGGGGAGCTTTCAAACAGGGGACTGCAAACAGGGGAGTTTGAGAGGGAGATTGTGAGGAGGTTTGTTTTTTTTGTTGTTGTTATTACGAAGTCACTATAGTGAAGAAGAATCATATCACTTTTGCCAACATTGTTTCTGTCTCCTCCACCCGCACCTGTAGCCAGACAGACATTCTGACCACGGATGTCTCCACCCAGATCCTGGTGTGGATTTGCAGGGACTGTGGCCTGCATTTCCCATTCACGGACAATCAGGCTGGGGAGATCATTCTGTGTGAAAGGTGCCTTCTGGTGGATTGCTCAGGAAGCAGGTAGGAGAGTTACAGGAGGAAGTGGCTAGGCTCAGGAGTATCCATGTGGGAACCAATGATACTGAGAGAAGTGACCCTCAGCAGATCAAAGGTAACTGCAGAGCTCTGGGAGCATGAATGAAGGAGTTCGGTGCTCAGGTGGTATTCTCCTTGATCCTTCCAGTCCAGGGCAGAAGCCTGCACAGAGACAGATGGCTTGTGTAGATGAATGCCTGGCAGTGGAGATGTTGTCATCAGGAGGGCTTTGGCTTTCTCAACCATGGGATGCTGTTCCAAGAGGACACTGCTAGGCAGAGATGGAGTCTACCTATCGAGGAAGGGGGAGAGTGTATTCAGACACAGGATGGCTAAACTAGTGAGGAGGGCTTTAAAGAAGGTTTGAGGAGGACAGGTGACCTGAGCCTACAGGTACCTGAAAGCCAGAATGACCATAGGGAAGGGCTGGAACTTGAGGAGGGTCTGGATGTTAATGGCAGAGACAAAATAATGACTAATCAGAACCAGGGGAATGGGAGGAGAAAAGCAGATCAGTATCTTAAATGCCTGTGTGCAAATACAAGGAGTATCAGTATAAGCAGGAAGAACTTGAAATGCTTATAGCCGAACACAACTATGATATAATTGGTGCCACAGAGACTAGGTGGAATAATGTGTGTGACTGGAATACTAATATAGCAGCATACAGCTTGCTTAGAAAGGATAGGAAGGGAAGAAAGGGAGGTGGAGTTGCCTTGTTTATCAAAAATACATATACTTGGACTGAGGTTGGGATGGATATAAAAGACAGACAAGTTGAAAGTTTCTGGGTAAAAAAAAAAAAGGAGTAAAAAAGTGGGTGATCGTATGGTAGGAGTCTACTATAGATCACCCAACCAGGAAGAAGATGCTAATGAGGCTTTTTTTTTTTTCAGCAATTAACAAAATCAAAGGCACAAGACTTGGTGGTGATGGGGGACTTCAATTACCTAGACATCTGAAGAGAAAATAATATGGCAAGGTGCAGATTATCTAATAAGTTTTTAGAATGCATCGAAGACAATTTTTTTTAATTTCAAAAAGTGGAGAATGCTACTAGGGGCGAGGCTATTCTCGATTTGTTTTTTTACAAGCAGAGATGAAGTGGTTGAGAATTCGATAGTGGAAGGTAGCATAGGTGGAAGCAGTAAAGAAATGAAAGAGTTACTAATTCTTAGAAATGTTAGGAAAAAGAATGCCAAAACAAAACCAGTGGATTTAGGAAGGCAGACTTTAGCACACTCAGGGAGTTGAAGGAAAAATGACTGAAGACCAGTGGCAGTTTTTCAAAGAGACGTTATTAAGAGCGCATGATACTGCATAGGAAGGGCAAGAAACCACCTTGGCTTAACCAGGAGACCTTCAATAATTTAAAAATAAAGAAAGAGTCCTATAAAAAGTAGAAACTAGGTCAACTTACAAAGGACTATAAACAAAATTATTTGGAGGAGAAATCCAACAGGCCAAGGCACAAACAGAGATCAAACTAGCTGGAAGAATAAAGGGTAACAAAAAGACATTCTTCAAATACATAAGAAACAAGAGGAAAGCCAAGGACAGTATAGGACCCTTACTCAATAAGGAGGGTAAAACAATAAATGAAAATGTGGAAGTGGGACAAAAACTAAATAATGTCTTTGTTTCAATATTCACTGAGAAAGTTGGTGGCAATTGGATGTCTGATGTAGAGGAGGACAATAGGAATGAGATAGGCTCAGAAGCCAAAATAAGGAAAGAACAAGTTAAAAATAACTTGGACAGTTGGATATCTTCAGGTCACCAGGGCCTGGAGCACTCAAGAAGGTGACTCAGGAGATATCTGAGCCATTAGTTATTATCTCTGAAAAATCATGGAAGATGGGTGAGGTCCCAGAGAACTGGAGAAGGGCAAATATAGGGCCCATCTACAAAAAAAAAAAAAAAGGAAATAAGAGCAATCCACCGAATTATAGACCAGTCGGTTTAACCTCTGTACTAAGAAAAATAATGGAACAGATAATTAAGGACTCGATTTGCAAACATCTAGAAGAGGCTAAAGTGCTCAGGACTAGTCAGCATGGATTTGTCAAAAACAAATCATGTCAAACCAACCTGATAGCTTTCTATGATGTGGTAATGTGCCTTGTGGAAAGAGGGGAAGCAGTAGATGTGGTATATTGAGACTTTAGTAAGGAATTAGATATATCTCACATCACATTCTGCTTAACAATCTACAGAGGTACAAACTAGATGGAGCTACTATAAGATGGGCGCAAAACTGGTTGGATAACTGCTCCCAGAAGGTAGTTATCAATGGTTCACATTCAGGCTGGAAGGACATAACGAGCAGGATACCTCAGGGATCTGCCCTGAGTCCAGTTTTCTTAAAATTTTTATCAATGACTTAGATGATGGCATAGAGAGCAAACATAAAGTTTGCAGATGACACCAAGCTGAGAGGGGCTGCAAGTGCTTTGAGGGTTAGGATCACAATTCAAAATGATTTGGACAAACTAGTTAAATGGTTGGGGGTGAATAGAATGAAATTCAATACACATAAGTGCCAAGTGCTCCATTTAGCATTGAACACCCCCTTGTGAACATACAAAATGGGCAATGACTGCACAGGAAAGAGTACTTCAGAAAGAGATCTGGGTGTAATAGTGGGTAATAAACTAAATATGAGTCAGCAAAAAAATACTGTTAAAAAAAAAAAAAAAGAAATGCAATTCTGGGGTACATAAAAAGCAGTATTATCAGTATGACATGAGAAGTGATTCTTCCTCTCTACTCTGCACGGATTAGGCCTCAAATTGAGTACTGTGTCCACTTTTGAGTACCTCATTTCCAAAAGGATGTGGAGAAATAGGAGAATATCTAGAGAAGGGCAACAAAAATTATTAGAGGTCTGGAATGTTTGACCTACGAGGGAAGATTGAAAGATCTGGGTTTGTTCAGTCTAGAAAGGGAGACAGAGAAGGGATATGATAACAGTTCTCAAATACCTAAAAAGGTTGTTATGAGGAAGAAGGAGAAAAAAATATTCTCCTTAATCAGAGATGATAGGATGAGAAGCAACGGGCTTAAACTACAGCTAAGGAGGTTCAGCTTAGACATCAAGAAAAAACTGCCAGGGTGATTAAACACAGTAATAAAGTGCCTTGGCAGGTTGTGGAATCTCCTACATTGGAGTTTTTTTAAGAACAGGTTACACGACCACCTGTCAGGGATGGTTTAATAGGGGTACTTGGGTCTGCCATGAGTGCAGAGAACTGGACTCAATGACCTGTCTTGGTGCCTTCCAGTTTCTATGATTCTATGACCTCAAAGAGGGAGAGGGACTTCCTTAACATGTATAGTCCAGGAGCTGGGGCATGGATCCACCAGGGGCCAACTGGCATGCAGGATTCTCCCCAGATTGTTGGTACCCCTGATCCTGGGATTCCAACACCACAAGCATCCAGGAGGAGGTTGGTGAGGGCAAAGGGTTAAACCAACCAACCCTGAAACCAGACTGCCTAGACAAAGTGTATGGTATGGGCACCTACTTGAAAGCACCCATCTATGAGGACAATTTGATACTGATGCTATATTAGGTGGTAGGGATTCAGATATGCATGCAGACTTAGTAGTTAGATGTACTGTCTAAAATTTTGGTAAAGGTTTATGAATGCATCAGTAATGATGAATGGAGAAAATGAGGCAGACAGTCTCATCATTTTGATGGCATGATTTCATAAGGATGTTAAAAGTTCACCCTCTGGGTTAGATAGTGTCTAATCTTCCAACAGTCTTGAAAGGGTGAGCTGTCATGGGATGAACATTTGTACACCCTGGGTTATGATTTTTCTGTACACTTGTGCAGATTGTATGATTTGATGCTAATTAAGCCACCAAAGGCTTCTTTATGGATGCCCACAACCAATTCTACAAGATTATTATCGTATCATGTTACCTGAACCATCATGTACGTGCGCAGATGTGTAACATGTTTTGCATGGCTCAGGGGAGTAAGAATCATAGAATCATAGGGTTGGAAGGGACCCCATGAGGTCATCT
>ML681991.1:47011985-47025493 GCA_007922195.1 Podocnemis expansa
TATCCTTCACATCCCTTGCTAGTCGCAACTCCATTTGTCCTTTGACCAACTGAACTGTCTTCTAGCAAAATGTAAACAGCCAAAGGTGCAAACAAGCAAGTACCTGGAGAAGGCAACAAAGAGTATGTTAACTGAGGTCCCTGGCTCAGACATGGGAAAATAAATCACCTCAACCCAGAAAGAGGGGGTCAAGGAGGTTTGAAAACAAAGAGACACAATTGGCATGATTTGGGGCTTTTTGCTGAGAAAACTCCTTCTTGAAACAACTTCAAGCAAGACCTGGACCCTGCCTGGTCTCAGGCAGAGACTGGCTGTATAAACATCTGACAGCCAAACATCTTGAGCATAAAATCGTACTATGAGGTCAGGTTAGGTAGAGATATTAGTTCAGTAGGCGTGTTTACCTTTTATTTCCCTGTGGTCACTCCTGAATCATTTATATTATGATTCTGCCTCGATTGGCGATATTCTCACTTAAAATTGTAACCTGATCAATAAACAAATAGTTGTTTCATCTAAAGCTGTGTAGTCTTTAGAGGGTGTGAGTGAAGAAGGCTGGGCACGATCCATTTCTTTGTTAGATGAATGGACATGAGTGTATGGTGACTGCGAGGGGGTCCCAAACATTGCAAGACAGTAGATCCTGGTGAGGTAACTGGGGTTGGGGGTGCTCGCTTGTGGAGCATCGCACAAGCAGCCAGAGGGCACACAGCCACAGCTAGGGACCTATTACATCAAGAAGCTGTCTTGGACTGACTCAGGAGTGAGTGGTCATCTGGAAAAGCAAGGTGAATTGGGGTTCAGAAGTGGGAATAGGAGTGTCACAGCAACACACCAGATCAGATTTGGGGAACAGCCTGTCAAATTAACATTTTTTTTTATCATCTACTTCTTTTAACTGTTCCTTCTCCCTGGATTTCTTGCAAGCAGGTAACACTTACCCATGTGCACAGGGGCCTAAGGTTGATGATAATGAAATCCTGAGGAACCAAGTGGCAATGTTGTGTAGTAGCAAATCATCTATCCACCCCTTTGCTGCAGTCCCTTTACTCCTACATGGATTTAAAATTGGCTGTGTCTCCACCTGGCTGGATCAGGTGCAAGCCTGTGGTATATATAATATGTACTATGCATTCAACATACTTTACTTAGATAAAAAAATCTTAATTCAACAAATTAAGGCAATATGGCATAAGAAGCTGAAATTAAGTACCACTAGTATTATAAATCCACAGAGCTCGTTAAAGAAATAACAAACAGTATACAGAGTATGCACTCCACAGAAGGGGCCATTAGATTATTCTGACACTCACCCATATCAACTGACACTACATTTCAATGGAAGACTGCTCTATTCAACCTAACAAATCCTGTAAAATGGAAAAAAAAAATTTCCAAAAACTGAACTACTGTGACCCACAGGCAGAGAACGTGAGAAATCAAATTGTCACCAAGGCTCCTGCAGTGACATGGAGAAGATTAGTTAAGATGCATCCACATGATGAGAACAGATGAGCCCCAGCACATAGAAGAAAGATCTGTTTCAATTTTTACCTTCCTTCCCTTCTCATCTCCAATTAACTGAAATCTTGAAATAAATTAATATTTTTTTATCTGAGGAACCAAACTTCTTGATTTGGAAACATTCCAACAGGCTGTTTCACCATCTGTGTTCCTCAAAAAAAAAAACTCATATCAGGAGCCTCATCAAACTAGTCCTTTCCCACAAGCTGTTCTGGGGTCCATGAAGCAGGGCTTTCTGATCAACAAAATATTTAAAGAGAAAACTTCAAACAAGCTCTACTGAATTGTAGAGAATCAATTCATTGACTTTAATTTCCTCATGCCCTCTTAGGCCCCAGTTCTGAACTGCAACCCAGCTGGGCAGATCTCTATGTCCATGTGGATGTTTTTCAACCAGGGCTTCACAAATCTTTTACATAGTCCTGTCACTAGAGGGATTTCTTCCACAGGCACTTCCCCTCTGATTTGTGAGCACACCTATTTCCTTCCCACCCAAACATGATACAGGGATCATTTCCTTACCCTTTCAAATGCATATAACATCACCTATATAAGCTAGATCAGCTAGGCATACAGAAAAATGACAGTATTACTGCCTATTTAATCAACAGCTAGTTTGCAAGCTGGGTACAGATGTTGCAGACTTCTATCTGCTGAACCAGAATCTAATCCTACAGACTCATCCCTGGGTATGAAAGTGGGGTGGTGTGGCTACACACAGAGAATCTCAGATCTAAGAATGAAAACAAAGCTAAGCTTCACAGGAAAGATACTGAGCTCATGTGAACTGCCATAACCCCTTAGAACTACACTGTTTTAATGTGTCTGATTTACTTTTCTTTGAGTCTCTGCAGATTTACATCAGGTGGGAGATCAAGCTCCATTAACTACAATACAGAGAGGGTGGATTTATGCCATATAACCACATCAAAATGAAAGTCTGATTCCCCAACTGGGAAAAATACTCTAGCTGCTCTGAAGCCAATGTATCAATTTACACCAGCTCAGGACCCGACTATCTGTTTTTTAGGCTTTGCTCCTGCTTATGTCTCAGCGACCAATATCAAACAGCCTAGGCTGTGGGTGCCTCTGACAGATGAATCCACCAAAGCTTCTGATCCAATGCAGGAAAAAATACCCAGAATCTCTGCTCCCAGTGCACTGCATCAGCAGCTTTTGGGATGCAGCCGCCAGAGGATCCCACAGCTCACACAGCCCTGAGGTTTGAAGCTGGTCACTAAATGGTGCCCGGAGGCAACGACTGAAAACAGTCATGTTCTGATCCAGCATCAGAGTCTTCAATTCTAGTGATTCCAGTGCAATTACTTATAGCTATGCAAAATGATATTGATATTCATGGAGCTACAGCTGATTAACTAGGGACCTGGTCAACTTGATCGTTGGAAATGCATAGTCCTTGCCTTTCAGTCTGAACAAAAGAGAAGACATAAGTTCTTAAGCAAACTCAACTCTTCTAGCACGCCAGGCCATGGGCATCATTAGAAGCCTGATAGGCCTTCTCCACACTTAAAATGCTGTTACAGATTAACTTCACTAACTCTGAAGATGGTGATTCCACCTCCCTCCCCCCAAGATATCATTCCTTACACATTGTGTTTCCTTATCTTTGGCCCATCTTATGACCCATGTAAACCTCTCTTTACCGTTTACTAAAAGTCTCTGACATTCCATTTACTGGTTAATTAAAAGGCTTTGTAAATACAACTCTCTTGAAAATTCAGTGTGTTTTTTGTTTTTCTTCTCTGTTCACTGAAATGAGCTGATGAGTTGCTTTTTATTGATTTGTTTTCTTTTGTTTTTCTTTTTCTCTTTGTTGTGTCTTAAAGAGACCAAACATTTTTGGAAGAGAAAAAGAATCCTAATAAAATGGCCTTTCATATATCCTGTGTGTGTGTGCACATGTGTGTGAAAAGTTTTTCTTTTTTGAGATTTTAATTTTGAAAGAGGGCTTTTTGCAATTTTTGTTATATACACATTTTAAAAATAGATTTATTACCTAAACATTTTCAGTAAACAGAATTTTTCAAAGTAGTTTTACTATAATTTCATTTTAAATATTGTAAACAAAAATCTGGCACTAATTGCTATACAAAATTTATTAAAAAGGAGAAAAATTGGATCATTTCAATGTTCAAAATGAAAATAATATCTATATTTTTATGGTATATTGCTATAATTTTTTCATGTTTCCAGCAATTCTAATGAACTCAGATAGGAAAACACAAACTATAGGTGACTGGACAGAAAAAAGATTTAAAATATGTTACATATATTTTCAGAATAATTTGTTTAAAGTATTCTCAGAATAATCAGTTATAAATTACTTCCATAGAAAAATAATTATTCATATGTACCCATTTTTATTTTAGTTTTATTATTACTACTACTACTACTACTATTTTAGGTAGTGTCTACAAAACACAGGCTGAAGGGAGTTATAATTGCTTTACCTAAATACATCAGAGGGAGAAATGTCAAGGAGGCAGAGGCGTTGCTTAAATTAAGGGCTAGTACTGGCATAAGAACACATGGATATAAACTTGCTATTAATAAGTTTAGACTTCAAATTAAAAGATGGTTTGTAACCATCAGAGTAGTGAAGTTGTGGAAAAGTCTTCTAACGGAAGCAATGGCAGCAAAAGACCTAACTAGCTTTGAGACTGAACTTAATAAATTTGTGGAGGGATCGATGTGATGAGATTATCTAAAACGGCTTATGGCCCATCCACAACTGCTAGAAGCAAATATCCCCAATGGCCAGAGAAAGAACGCTAAAGGGGGAAGGCTCTGAGCTACTGCAGAGTCTTTCCCAGGTTTCTGGCTGGTATGTCTGACCCACATGCTCTGGTCACCATATTTGGATCAGGAAGGTGTTTTCCCCAAGGTCAGATTGACAGAGACCCCCCTCCCCCCTTTCGCCTTCGTCTGCAGTGAGGGGCATGAGGTCACTTGCTGGCTTGAAATAGAGCAAATGTGAATTCTCTTTAGATGATCAGGAATAAGTGCCAAAACATATAACAAAGGGACAGAACTTTCCCCAAAAGCCTTATAATGCAAGAGTAAAACATAAGCCAAGAGGAGGACACAACAAACAGAAGGAGCAAAAAGAAACAAACTGCACATCAGTATGGAAAGTATGGGCACAACATACCAGCTATTTAACACTCAATCATTAAATATGGCAGGTCAACAATTTTGCAACCAAACCTGGTTTTTGCAAAAAACATGAAAGAAGTCTGCTTTTCATGGAACATTTCAGTTTTTTGCCCTCAGAAACCAAACATACAGAAAATGAAACATTTTAAGTCACACATCATTCTGCAGCACCTTATAGGAGCAGCAGTTCAATGCCTCACAGTCTAGTTGAATGTGCTTACCACTGCTATGGCTCTCTGTCCAACCTGATGAAGTTGTTCTACTTTGTAAAGAACAACTGGGTATTTATTGGAGCAGAGACCTGGACCTAATTGTCCTACTCCTGAACACCTGGGCAAGCAGAGCCAGTCACAATATTTTTTTGTCCCATAGAATGAAGTATTTCATGCAAAGTAGATTGTTGTCTTCTCAAATCAAAAGATGATTCAATTCCAAAAGTGAAATTTTGGTGCACTATGGTGGACTCACTAACCCCTAGAAGTCCCAGGATGTTACTTATTGACTATCATTCTCCTGTAAATATGATTAATGTGTTTCATAAATGCACTGTTTTTTAAAATAAAAATCAAATTATTGAGAGACATGAATTCTGCCTGTTTTCAGTATGTGAACAGCATCTCTTCATTTCTGTGTTGCTAAACAAACTCTTTTCTTGCTCTCTTTCTTACTATCGTTCTTACCACTCCTGCAAATTACTTCAGGCATTAAAGTAGAGAAGCTACTACTCTTATAAAGAAGCACATAGGGACCAAATTTAAAGACATTTTACTTTCCAGTGGGAGTTAGGCACTTGAATGTCTAACATTTTGCCCTTACTCATTTGATTAGCATGACTCAGACAGCTTGATTTAGATGCCCTGTTATATTCTCAAAAGCACCTAGGTACCTAACCCTTGCAATCAATGACTGTTAGCTGCCACGTTAAATGACTGCACCCTGGGATTCAAAGAATCCCTGCACATCTTCTAGGGTACCATGTAGGTGCTTACACTGACTTATCTCCTATATTTTTGCTGTAGAAATTCCCTGGGCACCTACAATTCTGCCTCTGGACCTGTGCATTATGGCCTTCCTCCAGACATTCAAATCCTTACACCCCGGAGTGATGCGCAAACAAGAGATATACAGGCCTAACTCACCTGTAGGTCCCCATGTATCAACAGTGCTCAGAGGCGTTTTATCTGATCAGGCCTTGCAGCTAAGTCACCATAAAATGGCCAGAGGAAGCAGATATGGGACCTGCCCTCCCTCCTAATTTTTAGTCTTGTGGTTAGTTTGGGGCTGTCTCAGTCCCACATCTGGACAGCACACTCCCTGAGAGGAGGGCAGATCTTAAGACACGCCACATTCCTTAGTATCTCCCACCTAGAATGCTTAGTTTTATCAATCCCATTCTGAGTTGCTAATCTCTCCCCATTCATTGTACAGGGAGCCTGGGTATCAGACTCAAGTTTGGTAAATCCCCAGTGATTTTCTAGGCACCTAAAATTGGCTATGTCTACACTGCAGGGCTCGGTGAAGCCAGCTAAATAAAGTCTGCTTAAAGTAGACTTTATTAAGCCGGTTTAGCATGTTCACACTCAGAATGCCAGGAGACTGCCCACGTCCACACTGGCAGCTGCTAGGTCACACTAAGAGTGGTGCATTGTGGGTACTTGGCCCACATTGCACTAGAGCAGAGGTGCCCTTCTCTTCTGGCCACTCCTTTACAACAGGAAGTGAGTGACCACACCAGCCTCCATACTGTGTGTGGCAAGAGGGAGGTCATGGAACCTGCTGTAGCCCAGTGATGTGCCAGCGCAGCACTCCACACCCTCCCTGTGTTGTCCTGACTTCTCTGGCTCTGGAACAGGTGCTGCAGGGCAATGGCCAGCACAGGGGCAGTGTACAGCAGTTGTTTAGACTCTAACACTGGGAAACAGCACATGGAGGGTGAAGTCAAATCACCTGTTAGGGTGGGTGGGGGGGGGGGAATCCATAGTCAGGATTTAATCCTGCTTTCACACAATCTAAAAGAAATATCAACTGTCTTTCTTTTTTTTCCATGTGCTGTTTCCTAGTGTTTGAATCTTAACAACTGCTTTGAGTTGCTGTTAGATTGTGACCTGATCCTATGACTTACACTCCCCTGCATTTATTTCCTACCATTCTGTAAATTCCCCCACCTTCAAACTGTCTGATGAAGTGAGATTTTTCTCCCATTAAAGTGCATCCAATAAATAAATTTGTTAGTTCTAAGCAGTGCCTCTGGACTCTGTATTTTTTTTACAACAATATGCTGGGGGGGGGTCCTCTGAGAAGGGGAAAGGCACAGGGTTGGGCAGAGATGGGGAGAGACAGGCAGGATCAGGATGAAAAGGGCAAGGGGGAGACACAAGGGTTTGGGCAGAGAAGGAGTGAGACAGGTAGGGTCGGGCTGAGAATGGGCAGGCTAAGAACACGGGAGACATGGGGGGGTCAGGCTAAGAACAGGGGAGACATTGGGTCAGGCTGAGATGCCGGGAGATGCTGGGTCAGGCTGAGATGCTTGGGTCAGGCCACAGTGCAGGGAAATGCAGGGGTTGGGCTGTGATGTGGGGTTTGGGCAGAGAAGTGGGAGAGAGGGAACAGGGCAGATATGAGAGGTGGACTGAGAACAGGGAACAAGGGGGGTCCAGTTGAGAATGGAAGAGATGCCGGGTCTCGGTTGAAAATGGGAGAGATGGGGGTCGGGCTGGAGAAGGGTGAGAGATGTTGGGTCGGGCTGAGCTGCTGGGAGATGCCACGTTGGGCTGAGCTGCGGGAACAGATGCTGGATCACACTCAGATGCTGGGTCTGGCTGAGATGCTGGGTCACACTGAGATGCCAGGTGGGGCTTAAATGCAGGTAGATGCCGGGGTTGGGCTGAGCTGCCAGGAGAGATGCTGGGTCACGCTGAGATGCTGGAGTCAGGCTGTGATGTGGGGAGATGCTGGAGTCTGGCTGAGATGCTGGGAAATGCCAAGTCGGGCTGTGATGCTGGGTTGGGCTCAGAATGGGGGAGATGCCAGATCAATTGGGGAACATGGGGAGTTTGTCTGGGTTGCTCACAGCTGGGACACTCCCAGCTGTGTTGCGTCTTCTAGCCAGCCCCCATCCCCATGTTTTCTGTGGTTGGGAGGCCAGTAAAGTCAACTTAAGGCAACTCCCCCTCCACATTGCCTTAAGGCAACTTTGTAAAGTCGACTTTATAAGTGGGAGTTATAAAATTGACTTTAGCTGATGCTAAAGTTGACTTTATTGTCCCGCAATGTAGACAGGGCTTTGTTTAAGTCAACTAAAGGGCCCTTAAGTCAACTTAAACACACAGTGTAGACATACCCATTGAACTGTGATGACCCCGGATTGTACAATGCCTGTGTTCCTTTCTGAATCTAGCCCCTGGTGCCTTTGAAAAATCCCTCTGCATGCTATAGACTTAAAAAAATCTAGCCTTTTGTCTTCCAAGCATTGTAAATGTAGTAATTGCTAACCATTCACACACATGGGTTAACAATGTGTGTCATATTTAATGAAAGGAGAATACCTGATTGCAACTTTACATTTGCTACCCAATTTGGGAGCAATCTTGGTGTTCCTGATGTCAGTGTGAGTTCTATGATAGATTTTAATGGGAATAAGAACAGAACTGACTGAAGAGGGGGAAAAATAGCTGGCACTAGCTATTATACTCATATATGCCAACTCCATGACCTACTCTCTTGAGCCAAGAATTTGTGGGGCACATTCTGATCTCAGGCCTGAGCCAAAAAATCACTGGCTTCAATGGAAGTCCTTCCACTGACTTCAAAGGACATAGACTCAGGCTATTTCTACACCTGCCGATATCAGTTCGGACTTCTTAGTTCTGGACTAACCCTCCGTAGTGTGGACTAACTGGCCAGTGTAGGCATAGCCATAGACTCTAAAGTCAGAAGGGACCATTTAGATCATCTAGTCCTACCTCCTGCACATGCAGGCTACAAGCCTCACCCACCCACTCCTGTAATAGATCACAAACCTATGACTGAATTACTGAAGTCCTCAAATTATGGTATAAGAAATTCAAGGAATAGAGAATTCACTGTCAAGGGGCCTGAGCCCCATATTACAGATGAAGGTGAAACCCTCTATCCCCAGGATATCTGCCAATCTGCCTTAAGGAAAATTTCTTCCTGCCACAAATATGGTGATTGGCTAAACCCTGAGCATGTGGGCAAGATTCCTCAGCCAACTACCCAATAAAGCATTTTCTGCAGCAATTCTGAACCCACCCCATCAACCATCCCATCACAAGCTATTGACATGTTTACCACTAATAGTCAAAGATCTGTTAATTGTCATATTATTCTGTCCCATTTTTCCACAACTTCCAGAAATTTCTCTAGCTCAGTTCTGAAGATAGCTAGGTTTATTTACTTATTTATTGTCCCCACTGCTCCCCGTGGAAGGCTATTCCAGAACTTTGCTCCTCTGATGTTTAGAAACCTTCATCTAATTTTCAAGTCTAAAGTTCCTAATGGCCAGTTTTTATCCATTTGTTCTTGTGTCCACACTGGAGTGAACTTAAATAACTCCTCTCTCTCCCTTATAGTTTTCCCTCTGATATATTTATAAAAAGCAATCATATCTCCCCTTAACCAGGGGATGATGCCCTAACATTCATACTGTGCACATAGTCTATGTCCATGTTCAATGAGTATCACCACTGAATTTCTAAAAGATATTTAGATAGGTATCTAGATAGATATCTGGACAAATAAGTAGATACAGCCTCACCCAAAACATTATATCCATCCAGTTCTGGGTGGAACTGTTCAGGAAAGATGTGGAAAAACTGTAATAAGTCCAGAGGACTGCAAGAAAAATTATTAGCGTTCTAGAAAACATGACCTATTGAGGTTGAAAGGTTGAGAAAACTGGGTTTGTTCAAGCTGGAGAACACTGGAGTGGAGTGGAAATGGTAGCACTTTTCAAGTATATAAAAGATTGTTACACAGTGGAAGGAGAAAAACATGTATTCCTTAACCTCTGAGGATAGGGCAATTGGCTTCAATTGCAGCAAAAAAGATTTAGGTTGGACATTAAGAAAAAATTTCCTAACTGTCAGAGTAGTTAAGCGCTGGACCAAATTTCCTAGGGAGGTTTTGGAGGTTTCTGAGAACAAGTTAGACAAGCACCTATAGGGAATCATCTAATTATTATGCAGTGCAACCTTCAGTCCAGGGCAATAACCCTGGTTATTTAGATTTAAAAAAATGGTAGGTCCACATGACGTTCCCTTATTTTGAAATGAGGAGCTCCCTCATTTCAATATAAGGAAAGTTATATCATTATACTAAAACCTAGTATTATATCGATATGATAGTTAAATCGAAATTGTTATTTCTAAATAACATAGTGTGGACATTTTATTTCGATTTAACTGTTAAATTGATTTAACTCTTTTTGCCCTTCTCCTTCCCAAGTACGTTCCTTTTTCTTTATATTGGGTGGGAGCATGGCTCAGTGAGGGGACCATGTTACCACACCTCTCATGGTGCCCCTCTCCTGAATCAAAATAGCAAGTCCTGTGTCTGGACATGCTATTTTGATTTGGGTTTGTTTGGGGTTTTTTTTGGTTGTTTGGGGTTTTTTTTTGGTGTGGACCTGTTAAATCAATTTAACTTAAATCAATTTAATGATTTTTATATCAATTTTATTAAATTGATTTAACAGCCTGTGTGTGGACACAGCCTAGATGACTTACTGAGGTTTCCCTCCAGTCCTACACTTCTATGATTCTACAATAAGACACTGTACCAGATGAATAGACTCAAGTATCTGAATTCTGAAGTGATATGGTGTTGATAAAACCACTGAATGCTTTTCTTCTGCTTCTGTGTTCAACAGGAGATAAGTTGTGCTTCTGTAACCAAAACAAAGAGGGACAGACTGGTATGAACCAGCAGAGGAACCAATGACTCAGTGTAAGGATGGTGACCCATACTGACTTCATATTTGGCCTTATTGACTTCAGTAGAGACACAGTTGCTTTACATGATGTGGGGATCTGGCCCTTGAATTCAATGGGTCTACACCAATTAACACCAGCTAGGTACTGAAGTCAGTGGAAAGACTATCAAATTCAACTGCAGTTGAAGTGGGACTCTTAATGGGAGACATTTTTTGGATCTTTTCCATTAAGCATTAAATTCTCATCCATCCAATCTGATTTGATTCAGTTCTATCTTTAGGTTCCCATATACCTAGAGTCCATTGAAAGGAGTGCCTAGATACCTAAATGCCATTGGGTATGTCTACACTGAAAAGATTTTTCAAAATAAGGAGGCCTACTTAAAAAAAAAAAAATACCTGTTCATCCAGGCATTTTGTTATTTCAAAATAAGTGTTTTGTTATTAAAAAAACAAACAACTGAAGCATTATTTCAAAATAATTAATCTTGCTTTCATTTCAAAAGAGCAATTCTTTCAAAATAGTTATTCTGAAAAAAGCCATTCCAAGTTTTGGAATTGGCATATTCCAAATCTGAATTGGCTTTCTTTGAAGTAATGTCCATATACTTTTCATTGCCTTCTCCTATTTTGAAGTAGCAAGTCTAGTAAGGGCACTCAATTTCAAAATAATAATTCCTATTTTATTTTGAAATAGAGAGTATTTGCTAGATTCCTATTTTGAAATAAATTATTTCAAAATAACATTTTGAAATAATTATTTTGCAATAAATTTGAAATATTTTTTCTTAATAACTATTTCAAAATATCTTTGGCAGTGTAGACACAGCCATTGAAAAGTATATGTACAGTATGGCAATGTTCATAGGAGAAGGTAAACAAACAAAGCAGAATCATAAGGCTGACTTTCTTCACATAGGGTGGCTATTCACTGTTCTTCCCTGGGCATCTCCAGCATTCAAAATTATTCTATTAGCATTATTCTATAGAGATTCCACTTACATTCAGCATCCCATTTTCCTAGATGCTGGACAGCCATAAGGTCTGAGAAAGTTCATGACCTGCCCCCAATGTCATGTAGACAGAAAAAGCCAAAGAAAGGAAGTATCATTACTCACATTTTACAGATGAGGATCTGAGACAGTGAGTTTAAGGTTGAGATTTTCAAAGCTGCCAAAGTACTTCGGATATCTATGAAAGTTAATGAGAGTTGGGTACCCAAATCCCTTAATATTTCAGCCTAAGCATTCTGCCCAGGGTCACACAGGGAGATAGAAATAAATCTCAGTTCTGCCAAGTCACAGTCTATCATCTTCAAGACAAAATTGTCCATCCTCATGCTTGAGAGAGTTCCTCTTCCAAGGGTATTAAATGTGAGCCTCTGATTATCCCTACACTTTGTAAGGGCTTTCCAAAGGAGTCAATGGAAGTCAAATGATCAAATTGTGCCTAATTACCTTAGGTTCCTTTAAAGTCAGTGCCTTGCCCCAAAACATTTACCATCTGGGACCATTGTTCCATGAAAGAGCCCGGTCAGAATTCCTCTGTTTTTTGGTGCCCGTTGTCATCCATCCTAACTACCTGTCCACTGTTGATTCGCGCTACTCCTTCAAGGAGCTCAATGAAGAAGGCCTTTCTTTTTTAGCTGTCTTCTCAGAGCCTCTTTCACCTCCTTGTTCCTCAGGCTGTAAATCAAAGGGTTCAGCATGGGGATGACAATAGTGTAGAACACAGAGACTACTTTGCTTTGATCTGGGGAGGAGATGGCCCCAGGCTGAGCATACATAAAGAAGATTGTCCCAAAGAACAAGCTCACAGCCACCAGATGAGTGGTGCAGGTGGAAAAGACTCTGCGTCTTCCCTCAGCAGAGGGCATCCTCATGACAGTGGTGATGATATAGGCATAGGAGATAAGGACAACCAGGGAGGTACCCACAATAATGGCCCCACACACAGCCAGCATCACCATTTCATTTGCAAAGATGTCTGAGCAGGAGGCCTGCATCACTGCAGGGACATCACAGAAGAAGTGGTTGATTTTCCTGGGCCCACAGAAAGACAAGCTGAAGGTAAAACCTGTCTGGATGCTGCAGTTGAAGCAGCCTGAGAGATAAGAGCCTGCCACCAGGCAAAAGCAGGACCTCTTGGACATTGTGATGTGATAGCTCAGGGGGTTGCAGATGGCAGCAAAGCGGTCATAAGCCATCACAGCCAGGATGAATGTCTCAGTGGTCCCAAAGAGAGAAAAGAAAAACATTTGGGCTGCACAGCCATTGTAGGAGATGGCTCTGTTCTCTGTTGAGATGCACAACAGGGCTTTGGGGGTGATGACAGAGGAATAGAAGATGTCCAGGAAAGACAGATTCTTCAGAAAGAAGTACATGGGAGTGTGGAGCCTAGAATCAGCACTGATGATGGTGATCATACCGACATTCCCCACCAAAGTGACAATGTACAGACCCAAGAAGAGGACAAGGAGGAAGACTTTCAATTCAGGATGGCCTCTGAAACCCACCAGGATAAACTCAGCTACTAAGGTGTAGTTTTCCATGACTCCTTAGGTATATGGAGAATACAATATATAAAAGTCATGCCCGCGTGCAACAAAATCATGTTTCTTCATCATAATCAAACACTCACATGTATAGTTTATCATGATGGATATAGAATGGTCCTGGATCATAGGCTGTGTTCACACAGCACTCTTATTTCGAAACAGAGGTTGTTTCAAAATAAGAAATAGCCTGTTCACACAATGCACGGTTGTTTCGAAACAACGGATCCTGTTGTTTCAAAACAACGGCGTTGTTTCAAAACAACTTAAACCCCATGTGGGGGCAAAACATTGTTTCGA
>ML681991.1:47025593-47046035 GCA_007922195.1 Podocnemis expansa
TGGGGGCAAAACATTGTTTCGAAAAGATTGTTTTGAAACAATGATGTCCAAACATGTTGTTTTGAAACAACGGTGACTTGTTTTGAAATAACTGTTGCCTGAATCTGCTATTTTGCTTTGAGCTTTTTTCCTTAATTTGAATTAACAAACTGTTAATTTGAATTAAGTTATTTCAAAATAAGGTGTTATTTTGATACAAGTTGTTTTGAAACAACCGTATCAAAATAACCCCGTGTGTGAACACAGCCATGGACTCTTAAAAGAGGAGGGTTGGAAGAGATCTCAGAAGGTCACTTAGTGAATCCTTGTGGTCAAAGCAGGACCAACCCCAACTAAATCAGCTCAGTTAGGACTTTGTCAAGCTAGTTCTTAAAAACCTCTAAGGATGGAGACTCCATCACCTTCCTAAGTAACCCATTCCAGAGCTTCACCATCCTCCTAATGAAAAATATTTCCTAAAACCTAACAGACTTCCTCCATTGCAGCTTGAGAAAATTATTCCTAATTCTGTCATCTGCCATCACTGAGAAGATCCTACCTCCACCCTCCCTGGCACTGCCCTTCAAGTTGTTGAAGGCAGTTATAAAATTGCCTCCCACTCTTATTTAAATTAAATAAACCCAGTTCCCTTAGCCTCTCCTCATTGTCTTGTGGTCCACCCCCTAATCATTTTTATTGCTCTTCATTGGATTCTCTACAATTTGTAGACATACTTCCTATAGCAGTTGGCCCAAACTGGACATAATACTCTGAATGCGATCTCATCAATGCTGAATAAATGGAAATAATCAATTCCCTTGACCTCTGAGCAATGCTCTTACTTATCCAGTCCAAAATGCCTTTAGTCTTCCTCTCAATAAGGCTGAAAATTGAAACAAGGCTGGAAATTAGTGAGAGAACTTTAACATGCCAGGAAAAATGTAATAAGAATTAAGACTGTAAAAAAAATAGGCAGAGAAAAAGAATTGAGAAAAAGTAGAGAAAAGAGATTGATAGATGATAGATACTGATTTTTGGGGGGAAGTTAAGCAAGATATATTAGATAACAACAAACCTTTAAATTATCACAATAACCAAGCACATGACAATTTCACTATTCTTTATGGTGGAAGACTCAGGGTTTCACCTTACAAGAGTTCAGCCCAAATGAGCCAATCAAATTCATCTTCTAGCTGGAAGACCCTTTGCCTGATTCCAAGTTTTAATCTTGCTGAGACCAGTGTAAATAAGGGATAGATGTGAAGTAACCTTGGTTAATGCACTACTGGAAAATGCACAGACTCTACCATAAGTAGGGGAGTATAAAAATCTATCAGGAATAGAAAAAAATATTAAAGTATTTTTGAACTCAATGGTTCTCTTCCTCTCAGGCATTCTAATGTAAATCAGAAATAACTCCATTGGGGTCAGCTGGGCTGATTCAGCTCTCATTCCCTCCAGTTTTATTCAAGTATATCCCCAGGATGGTTAAATGTACAACTTCATTGGAAAGTTCGCTTAAGAAAAAGCAGAATCAGATCTCATGTGCCTGACTTAATCACAGGACAATTTCTCTCTCTCTCCCCCCGCAACCCATTATCAGTAAGTAATTAGTTTAAATTAACTCTGGCTTTCTTAACTTACTTTGCCTCCCACCAAAGAAAGACTAACACTTTATCATTAAAAATAAAACAATTCAGCTACTGGAAACATGACACAGTTATGAATTACTTACTTATATTCACCTTGAGAATGGTTGACATATAGTTCACTGGGCTTATTTCATTTGAAATGGCTCTTCAGAAATGTGATAAATAAAATATAAAATAATAAAACCTTGAGCAGGAAACATCCAGAAATCCTATGATAGGAAAGCAAAAAATGAGTTTGCTAACTGCAGCTAACCATGGATGCCAGATGACATATGAATGCAGTGAAATAGAGGCATGAGGAATCTGCTTACCTCAAACTGATTCAAATAATTCAGGATCTTCTAGAGTTTTGCTTTAGAAACAGATTGCTGTCCATAAAGACACTTGTCTAATACTGAAATCCAAGCCAGCCTCATGATCTCAGGTGGAAAATGCTGCCTTTACTCTGTTTACAAAGTTTAGATGCTACCTTGTATTTGTATTCTTCACAAGAGACGCCAGTGTCTCTGCTGATTTAAAAAAAAAAAGAAAGAAAAAGAAAAGCTAGGAGACTGTTCTCCCCCTTCCTCTTTTCCAGTTCAAAGTTTTTGATGAGACAAATTGTGATGAAAACTTTTAAAATTATTGTTGCAGTTCATGCTAGAACTGATGATTCCAAAACTTTGTTTCTCCTAACAAAGCCCAAGGTGTGTTATTTTTTCCTCTTATATCATTGCAATTAAAAAAAGATACAGAAAGCCTAATTAATCTGTGGGGAACTCTTTACAGATGGCCACATTTTTGGTGCTGAAGTGCTATAACATATGGCCAGAACTGAAATTTACAGCATCTTTCAAGGATTTTCTGTTTATTTATTGTTAATCATTTTTATTTTAATAGCTAGTCAGGGGCCTAGTCAGGAGTCAGCTGCTGCATAAATAAAGAACAAATAATTTCTTTGTTTTTTGTTGTTTGGTGAAAGGTTTAAGTAAAAATTTAAAGAGCAAATGAACACTTTTTAAATGAGCTCCTTTAAGTATTTGGAAAGCTACTATGTGTTTTTACTTTTCTTTCTTTAATTGTAAGATCCTTCATATATGAGGGTTTTGTATAATAGTTGTTATTCCAGGAGCTTATTTATTCATAATTTCCTGTAAGGTATTTTTACAGGAATTTTCTTAGAATGAAAATTATTTAGATAAACATTACTATAAAGCTTCATTTCCTAGTATTCTAAAAAATCAGGGGTGGCAGGTCACCTAGTTCAACCTGTGGGCCAAAGCAGCACCAACCCAGACTAAGAGTATGTCTATACTAATGGTCGCAAAAATCGCCGCTGTCAACCCGGCATTTCAGGAGCGCTTAGC
Source organism: Podocnemis expansa (assembly GCA_007922195.1). Classification (NCBI taxonomy): domain Eukaryota; kingdom Metazoa; phylum Chordata; order Testudines; family Podocnemididae; genus Podocnemis; species Podocnemis expansa. The sequence goes on from ML681991.1 coordinate 47,028,571, forward strand.
AGCAAGTCTGAACTTGCTGCTGTACTCTTGGAAGTCAGCTCCATAAGTCCTGGGGACCACGAGGCATATGGGAAAGCCAACTGCAAAACATTTGTGGTTGGCTCCCCCGAGTGTGTCCCAATAGCTAAGAAAGTCATCAGCATTTACGCAAGGCATTTTACATGCCTTGCATAAACTCTGGTCAACTGCCACCGAAAACCAGCGCAAGGGTAGACGAGGGCTTAATCATCCAATCAGAGCTTTATCAAGCTGGTTCCTAAGGACCTCTAAGGATGGAATTTCTACCATCTCCATAGCTAGCTGATTCCAGTGCTTTAATCACTCTTAGTGAAACGGGTTTTCCTAATATCCAACCTAGACCTCTCCCCACTTTAACTTGAGACCATTGTTCCTTGTTCTGATATCTGTCACCACTAAGAAAAGTGTAGCCCTATCCTCCCTGAAATTCTCCTTCAGATAGATGAAGTCTGCTATCAAATCCCCCCTCCTTCTTCTCTTTTGAAAACTAAACAAGCCCCGTTCTCTCAGCCTCTAACAAGTCATGTGCTCCAGCCCCTTAATCATTTGCATTGTCCTCCATTGGCTTCTTTTCAATTTGTTCACAAATTATGTAGCAGGGGAAACAATTATACAAAATACTCCAAAGGCGATCTCACCAGTGCCAAATAGAAGGGTATAATTACTTCTCAATCTGCAGCCTCATATGCTCTAATGCAGCCTAATATGTCTGTGCAATAAGGCCACACTGTTGACTTGTATCAAGTTTCTTGTCCGCTACAACTCTTAGGCCCTTTTCTGCAGAATTGCTGTTTAGCCAGTTGATCCCCCATCTGTAGCAATGCATGTGAATCTTCTGTCCTGCGTGCAGGACTCCGCTTTTGTCCTTGTTGATGCTCATCAGATTTCTTTTGATGCAATCCACCAATATGTCTAAGCCACTGTCAATTAGAAGTTGAGCCACTGATCACTAGCTTTTGAGCCTGATGATCCAGCCAGCTTCTTATCCATCTTATAGTCAATTCATCCAACCCATACTTTAATATGTTTGCAAGAATACTGTATGAAACCATATCAAAAGCTTGCAAGCGGCCAGGGCAGGAGCCAGCTGCCAGGCCCAGCCACCTGCAGAGAGGGGCTGGGAGCCAGACTGGGCTCCCAGCCTTTCCAGGCTCTCTCCACAGGTGGCAGGAACCCGCTGCCAGCCCCTGGCACCTGCTAGCTTGGGCCCTCAAGTACAGATTGGAGCTCCGGAACCTGATGGGGACCCGAGGCAGGGCATGGGGTGGGCCCTACCCTGTAAAGTCAACTTAAATGACTAAGTCAATTTTCAGGACAGGAGTTATTAAGTGCTTAAATCTACTCAATAAATTCTAAATATAGCCTTGGAGTTGCCTAAGTTGACTTAGGCCTCCAGTGTAGACGTTGCCCATGGTCTTATCTTCCTCCTTTCCTTCCAATTCAGGTGGAAGCTCTTTGTACCAGTCCTGTACAGCCTCTTCAGCAACAAGGAAACCTTGGAACTGGTCCTTTAACAATCAATCACTTTTTGTTGTTTAACCACAAAACAATGGGCTAGCTCTGCATTACAAAGTGTTGTTTGCATAGCTGGATAGACCAGAAGTGCAAAGAGGTGCAATCCGTGATCAATACACCTGTGATTGCAAAAGCCACTTCTACATTCTCTTTTCCATTAGCTGCCCTACCCCTGTCCCCAATCTCACCATCACCCTCATTAAAGAGGGAGGCAAAGTACTATTTAGATATTCAGCCATGCCTAGATTATCCTTGATCTCTACCCCATCCTCGTGTATAGTGGCCCAACTTCATCCTTCTGTGTTTTCTTTCTATTTATATGGCTGAAGAACCTTTTACTATTGGTTTTGATTCCCTTTGCAAGGTCTAACTCTGCTTGGCTTTTGGCCTGCCTCACTTGATCCCTACATGCTCTGACCTCTAAAAGGCAGCCCTCCTTTCCTATCCCTCCCAACTTCCACTCCTTGTAGGCCTTGTGTTTTCTCTTAATCACCTGTCTAAGATGTACATTCATCCAGCTTGGTTTAGAACCCACACATGATTTTTTTTTCCTCTTCTTTGGAATGCAGGCTTCAGATAGTTTCTGCAGCTTTGTCTTGAAGCAATTCCAAGCATCCTCAATGTTCATATCCATGAATTCTTTGGTTCAGTCCACTTCCCTAGCTAATTCCTTTAATTTTTTGAAGTTAGCCCTTTTGAAGTCAGAGACTCTGGTCACAGATTTATTTTTGTTTACCCTTCCATTCAGTTTAAATTGGATTAGCTTATGATCACTAGAACCTAGGTTGTCCCCTACAACTAATTCCTCTATGAGGTCCTCACTACTGACTAATACCAAAGCTAAGATTGCATGTCCTCTAGTTGGTTTGGAAACCGCTTGATGGAGAAATTCATCTGCTATTACCTCCAAGAAAATCTGGGCCCTTTTATTGCTGCTAGCACATATCCTCTAGTCTATATCTGGGAAGTTAAAATCTCCCATAATCACACAGTTCCCAGTAGTGTTTACTTCCTTACAGGCCTTAAAGAGTTCTGTCCATGTCGAAATCAGATCCCAGCAGTCTGTAACACACCCCAAGCACTAATCCAGGAGAAACTCTAGTAGCCTTCTTCTCCAGTATGATTTTGAGCTAGATACTCTGTCCTGCTAATTTCATCACTCTGAATTTCTTTGCATTCTATTGCATCATTGATATACAATGCCACACCACCACCTTTGCCATTACATCTCTTTCCTAAAAAGCACATAGGCTTTAATGCCCGTACACCAGTTGTGACTACTATTCCACCATATTTGTGTTACCCCTATAATACCTGGTTTCAATTCCTCCACTAGTAGTTCCAGTTCCTCCATTTTATTACCTAGGCTTCTCACATTGGTATATAAATATTCTAGCTTTTGCTGCTTGGCTTTGCTCATATTCTGTCCCCGACATGGCCTTTTATTACTGCTGCCAACATCGCCCATCAGACCAGTATTTGTGCTTCCCTCCTTTCTAGCATCTATACTGCCTCCCACATCTTTGTCTTTTCTGACTTCAGTTTCCTGCCTCTCAATGCTATTATTAGGTATAGAGATTGTCCGAGCATCTCCCAACCGTCTCCCCACACTCTTTAGGTTAAAGCTCTCTTAATCAGTTGAGCTAGCCTCCCTCTCAGAAGTCTGTTTCCCTCCCTACTCAGGTGAAGTCCATCCCTAGCAAACAGTCTTCTGTCCATGAACATCTCCCAGTGCCCATACATCCCAAAGCCCTCCTTATAACACCACTGCCTGAACCATCAGTTAACTGCCAGAATCTTCTCACAGCTGTGTTGTCCTCCTCTAGGGACTGGCAGAAACCCACTAGAGATTACCTGAGCCTCCAGCTCCTTGAGAGTTCTCCCCAGCCTGGCATAGTCTCCTTTGATACATTCCAATGAAAATCTAGCTATATCATTCGTACCCACATGAAGGACAATCAGAGGATTCTTTCCTGCTCCCATGAGGATCCTCTTCAGCCTCAGAGCCACATCGTGTATCTTCGCTACAGGCAAGCAGCACAGCCTCCTATTCTCAGGGTCACTTCTAGTTATAGGCCTGTCTGTGCTCCTCAGCAGAGAATCCCCAATCACATACACTTGCCTTTTCCTGGAAACAGTGTGCTTCTCCAGTCTACCCCCAGTTCTCTCTGTCCAGGAGTCACAATGTCTACAGCTGCTGTTGACAATCCTCTGCATTTGCTCCTGAATGCTCCTTGGGCTCTTATTTATCTCCAGAGGCTCAACTCTCCTTTGAATGGGACTAGCTTCTCTCCTCTTCTTCCTCACACTCCCACCTTCAGTGTTCACCTGCTGGACTCCTTCATTTGCTAATTCAGCAAACCTGTTACTGAGTTCTATTTAACCTTCACTAGCTGGTCTTTTTCTCTGCTGCCTTCTCACAGTCATGTGTTTCCACTACTCACTTTCCTCACCTAGCAGTCTCCCCTCAGAAGTGGTTGCTCCTGTTTCCATCTGCAGGTCTGACTTTTTGTCTCCAGCCTCTCCAGTCTTCTGCTCCATCAACTGTTCAAACCCCCTTCTAAACTCAACCATAGTGCCTCCTGCATCTCCAACCCTCAGATTTTCTCCTCCAACAGCTCTATAAGGCAGCACTTCATACAAACAAAATTCTTTGGGGTTACACTCTCCACAGTAATGTACATCCCACAGCTTCCACACCCTCTCATCTTCATTGTCTCTTCTCTTGTTGGAGTGATTTCTGCTGCTACCTTAATCTCTGCCATAAGTCTGTTTTCTTCCTCTCAAACTCCCCTGTTAACAACACTGTTACCTGCTCCTGGTCCTGCTGCAACTTGCTTGAGTGGCTGCCTTTATAGCTCCCCCATTAGAAAGTCTCCACCCCTAATTGGGGTCACCTGATCCCAACTGCCACTCAGCCCCTGCAAACTGAGAAAAGAAAAAAAGAGAAGCCAAACCAGAAAACAAACACAAAACAGAAAAGCAAACACACCCAGCACTCTCAACTCCACAGAACTCCTCTATAGTCCCTAACTCCCTCTCAAACTCCCCTGTTAACAGCCCTTCTCAGAAATTGACAGAGGCAGCGTCGAGAAGTCAAAGCAAGTAAAAAATCAGAGAAGAGACTAGTTTTCATAGGGGTCAAAATATAATATAATTTGGTTGCCCCAGAACCCTCCAGCACATGTGGGCCCCACAATACACATCCCAAGAACCCACCATCTGCCCCAGACACCCACACACCAGCAGCCCCCGCCCTCAAACCCTTACTTCTCCTGTTTACAGGCTGCCTGACCGGCCACAGGCTGATCTGCCTTGCAGGGGGGAGATTCACACACTCCAGGCCTGCTGCAGCTCTCTGCTGGCTGGGCTTAAGGTGGAGCAGGGTTTAAGTTGGAGCCAGCAGAACCCTGCATTCTAGCTGCTCCTGATATTTCTTGTTGGGTGCCAGAACACAGCTTTCTGGCACGTTCCTCTATTTTAGGTTTGTTCCTCTATTTTAGGGGCCCCAGAACCTGCTAACCTAAAAATAAGTGGGGGGGGGGGCTGGAACTCAGTTCTGATGCATTCCCCCTTACTTTAACTCCTGATATTTGAAGATAGACCCTGTTAGTCCTTTTTTCTCATGACTAAATAAGTCTAGATTTTTTTTCACCTTTCCTCCTAGTTCAAATTTCCTAAATCTTTTATCATATTCATTGCTGCTCTCTGGCTTCTGTCCAGTTTGCTCACATCCTTCCCAGAGTGTGTGCCAGAGTTGCCAAGATTGCTTCTCACCAGTGCTGACTTGATCAGAACTACTACCTTCTATGCCTTACATTGGACATTCCTAGTATTAGAATGGATGTTCATTTTATCAATCTCAGTCAGAGCTTGAACATTACCATCCCCTTTGCAATGGTGGGGCTTAAACTTGCTACAATCAGAGGAGAAAGCATACTTTGGTGGGCCCTGGAACCTGCCAACATGGGTGGGCCCCCAATACCCATCCTCAGAACCCACCCCTGCCCCAATAGCCACCCCCACACACACACAAAGACATCCCCCCAGCCACAGACACACACAGCCATCCCCCAGATACACACACACACACGCACACGCACACAAACAAAGATGCAGCCACCCCCAGACAGACACACACACACACACAAAACCCCCAGCAGCCCACACCCCACAAAGCCCTTACCTGGGCCCTTTGCACACAGCTGAGCAGCTGGAAGCTGCTCTACCCTGCAGGGAGAGTCACACTGCAAGGCCCCAGAACACAGTTCCTGTGTGTTTGTCTATTTTTAGGGGCCCCAGAATGCTGCCAGACTAAAAATAGGGGGCCCCCAGAACTTTGCTCCTGTGCATTCCCCCTTACTTTTAACTCCTGGCTACGATAACATGTTGTTGTCCACCCTTACTATTCTCCACCCTAACAGCTCCATCAAGATCACCAGACCAGATAACAACACTGAAAACAAACAAAAAGCCCATAAAGAATGTAAAATTCTATTTCTAAAAAACCTTAATGTGACTTTACGTTCTCTCAAAAATTTTGAACACTGAATCAGTAAACTGAGTTATATGTCGCTACTTAACCTGAGAAAGCACTGAACTAGGATGTTTTACTTCAGGGGTGTCCAAATGTTTTAGGAGAGGGGCCACATCACATTTTTTTTCATTCGGGGGCAGTGAGCCAGAAGGGTTTTACAGGGGAGGGGTAGTCCTCTGCCCAGATGGCTGGTGGGGCTGCTGCTGCTGCATTTTGCTGGCTTTGAGCTGGGGGAGGTACACTCAGGGCTGGAGAGGAGGGGCTTACACTGAATATGGGATGGGGGCAGAGGTGGGGTTTGTCTATTTAATTTGGGGGACAGGGTAGCATGGCTACCAGGGATATTGTGGGGCTGGTTCCTCCAAGGAAGGAACTGGCTAGCGCTTCCCTCGGCTAGCACCAGAGACATTACGTCCCTCCCCCCCCCCCCCCCCTATGCCACTGCATCTTGGGCTTGAAAGCTTGCATTTGCAGCCAGAAAAGGGCCTCTGCCAACTGGGGAGACAGTGGTGGATGGAGAGGGGTCATCTATGCTCCTGGTGTCAGACTGGGGTGGACACTGGAAGGGTTCTTCTTGAAAGACCCTCCACCCACTGACATCTCCAAGTTTGGGGGCCATAGGACGACATCAGAAGGCATTGTGTCAGACAGCTTAGTGGTGCCCATGGCCACCTGATGAGAACTTGATCATGAACTGCTCCTGGGCTCCATGGGCGGAGCTTCCAGCTGCAGGTTGTTTATAAGCTGGAGAGGCTGCTGCTGACTAATTTGCTTCCTTATGTGTTTATAAAGTTGACCTGGGAAGCAGGCCTGAATATGTGGGAAAGGGAGAGGGCAGGTGGGCCTGATCACCCCACCTCTCCTGAAATGTTATATTTTATCATAGCCCCTGGGAGGTGGCAGACTTCACTGCAGGACCAAGGTACCACAAAAACTTCCTCGGTGTCATCTGCCATCATCCAGGGTTACCCGACTGCTGAAGAGACGTAAGCTTTTCATCAATGTATTTCTATGCATGTTTAGGGTTGCTTATTCATCCTGGCATTCAGTAAATACGTTAAAAACTCTTGCATCTAGCCAAGTTCCAAAGGGGCAGCTGTGTTAGTCTAGTAGCGTAAAAAAAGCAAGAAGTCTTGTGGCATTTAAAGACCCTCCCTCTATATGCTGTTTCCTGGAGTTTGAATCCTTACAAATGCTCTGATTTTCTCTTCCAGTATGACCTGATCCCATGTCTTACACTCCCCTGCATTTATTTTCATCCAATTCTGTAAGTTCTCCCTCTTCCAAGCATTTGATGAAGTGGTATATTCTCCCACAAAAGCTCATGCAATAAATAAATCTGTTAGTCTTTAAGTGCCACAAGATTCCTTGCTTTTTTAAAAAACTCTCTAATTGTGTCTGGTGAATCCAACGGCAAACCTGCACTAGTTGAGGTAACAGGGGCATTGCACCCCAAACTTTGCCCATGAGTGGGGAGTGATTGCCTGGCTGGTGGGGTAGAAGGAAGAAGGCAAAGAGGGGTGGCTGCTGAGCTCACTGACTGGCAGAGCTGTCCCCAGGGAAGCGCAGATCAGGGCAAACATCCCTGGTCCCACAATTCGGGTGGAGGGACGGGGCCCACCTGACTGGACAGGAGGACAATGGCTGCAGCCATCCTGACTTTGTACTGGGACCTGACAGGAGCCAGCCAGTGCCATACCTAGGGGGCCAGAACCCCAGGTGCCCATTTGTAAGGTGCCCCGGGATGGCCTTTCAGGAAGCACAGTAGCAACCGCCTCTCAGAGCTTTGTGTATCCCCTGCACATTGTGAAAAGCCGGTCTAGCACCCGCCCACCCCTCCCCAGGCTGATGTGTCAAGGGAGTGAGGATGCCTTGTCTGAGTTCGTGCCAGGTGTGGGGCTAGATAGTGAGAGGCAAGAAAAGGTAAGTGGTATCCCCCCCATGACCCAGGCCTCCTGGGATAGCCTTCTGAATGTGCCAAAATCAGGGCAAGCTGCAAAAATCAGGGGCCAAACCCCTAAACCACTGATGGGTGGCACTTAAACCAGTCTCCCAGTCAGTAACAAAACATGCTTCTGATTCTCCACTCTGGTCATCACCAAGCATAACAAAATAGAAACAGCCCCCTTTATGCACATCAGCTCCTATGGTCCCCCCAGCCACTGGGTCTCTTAAAGAAATAGGTTCTACTGACCACAAAGGGCCAGCCACACCACACAGAACAATATAGGCTTGGATCTTATCCAAAATACCATGTTGCCAGCCAATTCTTTAGTAGCTACAAATAAAGGTTTAATATAAAAAGACAACAAACAAAATATGAGAGATGTTAAAGGCTCAAAGTGAATCACATACACACAAATGATTTAGAGTCCATGGAAAACAAATCCTTGAAGATTCTGTAGTTTGCAGGTTAGTCCCACTCCCCTGGTGCACACACAGCAGCAGCCGCAGCAGCTGGATGGGTCTCAGTCCTTTGTTCCAGAGGGGGGTGTTTGTAGGAGACAGACCGAAGACTCAAGTCTAAAGACAAAATGGAGATGGGCCCCTGCCTTTTATTTGAGTCCTTGCCAGATCAAAATGGAGTTGGGCCACATGGTCAGTCTGAGTCAAACAGGTTTCTTCTTGGGCTCACTGTAGATGGGAGCCTCCCTGGTGGGGGCCATCAAGGGAAAAAATAGTTTTGCAGATACCCAGCCTGGGATTGCCTTAAGAACAAATCACGTGGAACACACATAAAAACAAATAGATTTCTAATTTCTAATACAGGCATGATACCTACATACAAACCATATAATCATTCCTAGCAGATTAAAGCCTTTCTATTGACACAAAACATGATATATCTCATATGGATTATTGCAAATATGAAATATTAATATGAAAGATAATCATAAACAGTCCCCTAGACCCAGACAGGATCTCACACACACACGCAGGTATAAACCCACTCGCTGGAGCAGCCAGGGAGTGGCATTGTCCTGTGTGACTCAGGGACCTCTCCTGCCTGACACAGGAGGGCAAACAAAGCCAAGAGCGATGGGGGGCTAGTGCAGGCTTGGCTCCCGAGCACCAGAGGCCCAGCGTATGCCACTGGAGCTGGAGGGGGAGGGAGCACATTGTGTGACTTGCTGCGGGGCCCACACTCCCATAGGGACAGCCTGTCTGACTGGGAGCTGGAAGGGATGGGTTGTTCTCTTGCCCCAGCTGCAACTCTCTCAGTGACTGACCCCCTGAGGCTGCCAGCTGAAAGGCTGATTCATGGAGTTTAGGTGAATCTCCACCCAAAACCAGCAGGGGAAGCACCTGTGAAGCTGAGCTCTGATTTGGGGGGGAGGCACTGCTGCAAGAAAGTAGAGATCTCTGCATGTGCTTGCAAGAGCTGGTCGACAGGGAAGGGCAGGGTCAACTGAGGCAGGGGTTACTGGTGGATTGGATGGAACCCTTTGGTACACAGGAGTGTGGCTCACAGTCCACAAGTTGGACAAGTGTGTTTTACGTTCCTTGGAAAGCAATCCTTTTACTAAGAACTCTCCTTAGGGCCTCCCTGACCTCTTTGTTTCTCAGGCTATAGATGAGGGGGTTGGCCAGAGGAGTGAGGACTGTGTAGAAGACAGAGAAGACTTTGCTTAGATTTCTCAGTGTGTCGGTTGTTGGGAACATATAAACTATGACTAGAGTTCCATAGAAGATAGTCACCACCATGAGGTGAGAGGAGCAGGTGGAAAAGGCTTTTTTCCTTCCAGTGGTAGATGGAATTCTCAGGATGGTGAGGATGATGCAAATGTAAGAGGAAAGGGTGAGTAGAAATGGGATGACTGTGAATATCAATGCTAGGATGTAAACCAAAACTTTCATCAGGTGGAGATCACTGCAGGAGAGTTTCATTAGGGGAATAATATCACAAACAAAATGGTCAATTTCATTGGAGCCACAGAAAGTTAACTGTGATATCCATAAGGTTGTTATGGAACTACCTGCAAAGCCAATTAGCCAAGAGCCACCTCCTAGCTGGAGACAGCACTTCCAATTCATAAAGGACGAATAATGGAGTGGATCACATATTGCTAAATACCGATCATATGACATCATGGTGAGGAAATAGCATTCTGAACCTGCAAGAGAATTGAAGAAATAATATTGGGTCATACAGCTGTTGAATGACATGGTTTTGTTCCCCGTGAGGAGACTGACCAGCATCCTGGGCAGGATGGTAGAGGTGTAACAAGTCTCCAAGCTGGACAGATTTGCCAGAAAGAAATACATGGGTGTGTGAAGGTGCTGATCAGCCACAACAAGAGCAACAATGAGGGTGTTCCACACCACGGTCATAACATAGATCACTAGAAAAGCCAGGAAAAGAAGAATATGCAGTTCATGTTGGTTCCCAAATCCCAGGAGGATGAATTCTATGACAAAAGTTTGATTTTCCTGCTTTCTGTCTGCCATAAAACGTATCTGTTTTAAAAAAATTAAAACCAGTATAATAGAACATGAGAGATCCAGGGATAAACTTTAATACAATGTTATAGTATGTGGCAGTAATTTCTAGTGTATCCTAATGGAAATAGTCACCCATTGGGAGAATTGCAAAGGCAGATGTTTTCCTAAGTCCCAGTGAAAGCCTGATTTGCATTTGACCCTCTTCTGCCCCCTGTTATTGACCTGACAGTTAATGTTAGACTCATAGACTTTAAGATCAGAAGGAGCTGTCATGATCATCTAGTCTTCTGCTGCCTACTGCAGGCCACAGCAGCTCACCCACTCCATCCTATAATGGATCCCTAAGTTCTGCCTTAAAACCAGGGTGATGAGCAGGGCTTCATATAGTGAAAGCTGCTAACTTTTGATGGTGGGTGATGAACTCAAGTGTCACCATCAGCATCATAGCCATTGCTGCCCTGAGCCTGCAGGGCTTGTGCAATGCATCACCCTGGCCCTGCCCCAGACCCAGCTCTGGCTGCCTGCTGCTTGTCACCAGCAGCAGGTGCCAGAGCTGGATCCGGGCTACTGGCCACTTGCTAGCAGTGGCAGGAGCCAGATCAGGCCCTGGGGTGGGGAAGGGGAGGGGTAGCAATGCTCCTGATCAGCATCACAGTGCAGTTATATTCAAGGATCTTGATGCATCTGATTCACAACTGGGTAAGTGGCTCATATTTTTGGTGAAATCTAATCCAATAATGAAAGGCAGCATACTCAGAGCTCCATATAGAACAGCGGTCTCAAACACATGGCCAGCGGGCCGCATGCAGCCCCTAAAGCTATTTCCTGTGGCCCTCAATGACACTATTGTTACTGATATTTGCAATATCATTGTATGACAAGGTTTCAGTGGTGTAACCCTTGGGCTAATGTACCAGTCCTCAGGCAGCCCTTATGGCGATTTGAGTTTGAGATCCCTGATATAGAATCTTTATTGAAAGAGAACTGAGAGGAGAGGGAACCAGGTGGATAGCTTTTCCTAGCACTAAAACAACCCTCCCATCTATCATTATGGCAACCCCAATGGCCTAAGGTAATCCAAAACACCACATGGCTGCCTCTCCCTTCTCCTCTCGCACCAGCCAGTCTTGTCTTGACAAGTTCCATGCAGAGCTTAGCTCAGATGCCAGTGAGGATTTCTGCCAGTGGAGTTGGCAGTCAGATTCAAAAACTTCAGAGATGCCCCTCTGGGCTTAGTCCTGTTGTCATGACCCTGACACTAATGGAATCACTCTTGCTTTACACCAGGCAGAAGCAAGATCAGAATTATCATTTTGAGCTCTGGATTAATCTCTGCCTTGTATCTAAGGCCACCGTTTACCTCCAGAAAGTGTGTTCTAGGGTCCTCCCCTTCCGTACCCTGGCAAGGGGGTGTATATGCCAATAAAAGGCCAAAGGCAGCAGAGAGGCAGTCCCCACAAACCCAGGGTGGGGGGCAGAACTGGTTTCTGTTCCCAGGCCAGGCAAGGAGTGGGGTCTAATGGACTAGAACAGAAGAGGAGGACTCCTGCCCCATCCCTCTGCATGACTTCCCCAGCCCGGGTTGCTGGAGCCCAGACTTATGCCCCTTCAGAGACCTGCATTGGCTCTGCTCCATCTAGGGGGAGTCAGCATCTCTCCCCTCATGTGGTTTCCCTAGCAGTGATGGTGGCGACTTATTGCCACCTCTTATTTGCTACTGGAGCCAGTCCAGGAATCAATCATCCTGCAGCATTCCCCTCACATGGCTTCCCCAACCAGGAAGTGGAAGTGATGGGACTTTTGCCCTGCTGTGCCTAGCTTCTTCTCAGTCCAGGTTAGATGGGTGGTCATTAGGTCAGGCATAGACATCATCCCCTCACTTTCCCTGCTCAGTTTAGACTTTTAACCCCACCTGGGTGCCTGAATCCCACATAGCTGTGGGCTCTCCCCTTGCCGAGCACTTCTGCCTGGCCAGTCAGGGTCACCATGATTACTGCACACATCACCCCTCAGCTTTGTGACTGGCCTACTGGGAGTTCTAAGGAACTTACTCACCTGACCTGGTGGGTGGGGTGTTGCTAGACTGTGCTATCGCTGCCTGGGAACAGGGATAGGGAAAGGTTGTGTTATTTTTTTTCCTTTCTTCTGTTTTTCTGTTTTTGCTAACAGGGCAAGTAATTCTCCCTCTTCAAAGCATCTGATGAAGTGGGATTTTCTTCCACGAAATCTCATGTGATAAATATATCTGTTAGTCTTCAAGTGTCACAAGACCATTTGGGTTTTTTTGTTTTGTTTTTGCTTTACTAGACTAACACAGCTGCCCCTTTGGAACAGGGCAAGGAGTATGGGTGGCTTTCTTATTAACATTTGAAAGCCACTGCCCCAGAACAGAAGCTGCCCCAAGGCTGATTTGCAAATCAGGGAGGCATTGTTGTTAAATAGCTTATTAAATTGAGTAATCAGTAACGGAAAGCTGAGAGACAAAAGTGGCAATGTGCTTCTCAATGTGAAAGAAAGAAAGAAAGAAAGAGATTCTGTTTAATCTGATGCCCCTTAAAGTCTGGCACCCTAGGCAACCATGTAGTTCACCTATATGGTTGGGCTGGCCTCAGGCACAAGACTGGCAGCCAGGACACCTGAAGGGAAAGCCTGGGAGAATACAAAAAGGTGCTTGTTTGAAAATTTAACACATGGGCAATGAAAGCTGCTAGCATGGGCCGATCAGCAAAGGGAGTCAGCATCTTAAAAGTGAATAAGAAATGATAGGCCAGGTGACAATATGCCTTGACAGTTCTTCAAAGGGAAAACCTGCTTTGGAGAGGAGGTTGGACTAGATGACCTCCCAAGGTCACTTGCAACCCTAATCTTCTATGATTCTAAGGCAAATGGCTAATCTCTAATGCAAGATAAAAAGGGAGCCAGTAGAATGATGCAGGGAGTGAATAACATGGTCAACATAACAGGCAAGGAGAACTATTTTGTAGCAGCATTTTGAGTGGATATAAGAGGTACAAGAATGCTTTGGTTGAGACCAGGGAGAAGGATGTTGCAGCAGCTGAGGTGTGAGTTGACTGAGAGGCCACTTAAACATTTTAGCTGTTTAGATGGATAGGAGAGATGCATTTTAGTGACTCTGAAGAAAGAAACAACATAACTTAGCCATAGTCTGAGTGTGAGGGTGTAAGAGAGGTCTGAGTCAAAGAGGACACCTGGGTTACAGGCCTAGGTGATAGACCCAGAGACTGAGGCTGAGGATTTAGTTTCAACAAAAGGAGACAGGGCTGGAATAAAAAGGTGGATGTGTGACTTGTCAGCATACAGCTGGTAAATGAATTTGTGCTTGAGGCTGACATTGCCTGGAAACAAAGAGCAACAGGAGAGAAGGGGTCCAAGCACACACAACTGTGACATGCCTGCAGCAAATTAAAAAGTGTATGAAGGAGATCTTTTGATGGATGTGCTGAAGAAGCAATTAGAGAGGCAGAAGGAGAATTAAGAGAGGACACAGTCATGAAAACAAAGAGAGAACAAGATTTTAAGAATAGTTTAAGCATCAGCTGATGAGATGCAGAGGATGACAATGGAGTATTTGTTCCAAGATCTAGCTAGGCAGAAGTCATTCAAGAGTTTGGTGAGAAGAGTTTCAGTGAAGTGCAAGAGTGAGAGGCCAGAATACAGAGGATCAAAGTTGGAAATGGGAGAGAGGAACTCCAGAAAGTAACTGTAGAAAGTGCATTCTGTGAGTTTAGAGATGAAAGGGAAAAGGAAGATGTGGTACATGTTCTGGAAGCAAATGGATTTAAGATTTTTTTCCCCAGACAGGAGAAACTAATTCATGTTTGTACCGTGAGGTGAAGGAGCCAGAGCAGATCAAAAGATTAAGAGTAGTAAGAACGTTAATGACAGTGGCAGACTGGGAAATCGGACGGGGCCTCTGGAGCCAGTGGAGGTGTTACAAGAGAAGAGCAGAGGAGAAGAACAGAGAGAGACTTGTAAGGTGATAGGAGGGGGAGGCAACTTGAGGGCAGTGGCATGGCATCTTTTGTCAATTTTCTCTTTGAAGAATGCACTAAGACCCCATGCAGAGGGAACAGCAGAGGCTGGCAGAGGTGGGGTCTTGAGGAGTGAGTCCAACATGGTGAGGAGGTGACAGGGATGGTGACTGTGGAATGCATTTGAGCTGAAGAAGATGATTTATTTAGCAAGGGAGATGGCAGCCACAGAAGGAGGAACAAATGCTCTGGGGGTGGAGGAAGTCAGCCCAGTCACAGGATTTCCAGAAGAGGCATTCAGTGGTGCCAAGAAAGCATAGAGGAAGCAGAGATGTCCAGCAGTCAGCAGCAGAGGGGAGCAGCAGAGGGGAGGGGATGAAGGGCTAAAAGAAGTCAAGTTAAAGAGTGTGAATTATGGAGGGAATCACCTGTCATATTAATGGAAGAGAAGTCAGGGAGGAGAGGGCTGAGACCAGTCAAGAATTCAATAATGCAGACAGGCAGGGAATCATGGAAACTCTGAGTGATGGAATATGGGGGAGGCGGCTAAAGGATGACGCTGAAAAAACAGTGAGTGATGCTCAGAGGGAGGGAAATGGGCAGAGACATCAATCCTTGGAGAAGACTACAGCAAAACAACAGTCATTTTGAAGAGTGAGAGTTGAACCAGGGCTGTTGATCAAGAAGCTGAGGGTGAAGAAGCATAGAGCTAAGGGATAAATGGGCCATTGGCATGTTCTGTAGCCTTGGATGACAGGAGCTGAATCAGTGCTAATAGTACATAGGGAAGGTAACACTTACTTGAAACTCCAGAATGTTTGCAGCTTGATGGGATGACCTCTGATTTCTCAGGGTTTGATGACCAGGATTCAGGGCCCACAGCTCAGACTTCTTTTCTTCAGCTTTCTTCACAACGGGGATTTGCTAATTAAAGATCTCCATGTGCCAGATGTCAGGACTGGATGACAGAGGATAGGTCACTTGATAATTTCCCTATTCTCTTCATTCCCTCTGAAGGGCCTGGCTCTGGTCATGATCAGAGGATAAGATATTGAGTTGGATAGACCAGTTGTCTTGCAAAGGATGGCTGTTTCAATAATGGGTAGAAGTCAGAATCTCAAATGATCCTTATGAACTGGAGATGCTTGCTTATACTTGTATATTTACAGGAGAAGGCTGTCTCTTCTGACATCCCTTGTGAAAGAGGTTTGTCTGGGGAATCATTGCTGTGTTGATGGAATAAACAACAGCCCCATGCAGACTTTTTAAATCCCATGAGATCTCCCTGCTAACACTTCCTCCCAGGTGCTGGTCAGAAAGTTGCTGTGAAATTTTTTTACTCTGAAACAAATGAGAGACTTTAAATAAAGGACAAATTCATATAAGTTGTCAGCATTCCTCAAAAAGTTTTGATTTTTTTCCAAGAAAACCTGAAAATCAATCAATCATCTGAACATTAATTTTTGTACTGATACGTTATGAGCTAGGTAAATTTCAGCTACAGGGGATTTTTTTTTTTTTTTTTGGCTTTTCGACCATTTTTTAAGAAGTTTACCCAGAGAACATTTTTTATAAAGATTTATTTGAAATTTCAGTCGAAGTCAGCTGAGACAAATAGCTCCAATTCTGCTTGGGTCCAGTGAGGTTCAATGCTAATAAATAATTGACAACATTAATAAATATTTTAAAATAATTTCTGCTAGCTTTATTGCCTACATTGCAGATATAATTTATTATTTGTATTGTAGAATCATATAACATCCCCATTCATCATTCAGGATCCAATTGTTTTTTGGAGCTGTCTCTATTTTTGTCCACTTAGCTAACTCTATGGATACTACCTCCATATGCCCATGAACACTCACCTGTCAATCTTGGCCCATTCATACTTATCTGTCAACTTATCCCCCTACAAGTGTTATGTCTACTATCACTTTTTCAGTCTATCATTCTACCAGGATGGCAAGCATTTTTTCTTGTTTGACAAATAACTGGGTTATTGATAAACTGGATTCTTCTGCAGAAATTCTTTTAAAAATATTTATTAATACTGTCAAAATTATTTATCATCATAGAACTTCACTGGACCCAAGCAGAATTTGAGCTGTATGTCACAGGTGCTATTCAAATGAAGAAAGAGACCAACGGTGCCTTGAAGGTCTTCAGACTGTGTCTACACTGCAGCTGAAAGCACTCTTTCCAGCCCCTGCAGATAGTTAGCAGGGCTTGAGCTAACATGCTAAAAATCACTAACATGCCACCACGTGGGCATTGACAACTAGTGTTGCACCAGGAAAAAGAGGATGAGTGGGAGAAAGTGTGGAAGACAAACATAATCCTAATCATAAATCTTTTCAATCGGAAAACAAGAATACTATATTCAAAACCCACAATTGACATGAAAGTTTTCAGTTTTAAAGAGGCGATTTTCCAACAATTTTCCCATCCATATGCAAAGTCATGAGCAGTTCCAAATGTTCATTTTTATTCACGCCTATTATTTTCCCATTTCCTTTAGAAAAAAACTTCAAGAAAATGGTCCTTTTTTAAAGTACTGCGTATAGTATATTTTCTGTCTGAGTTTGAAAAGTGATGTAGCTTTGGGTGGGGGAAAAATACGCTCAGCTTTACACCTAATTATTTCTGGGACAGAGCTATTTGCTGATATGATTACCATGTGTTGGAGTAGGAGTTCTTCACCTTCAATTTATAGATTCTTTTCCTACTGGGTTGGTTTAGAGGATGAAGAGCTGGAGTGATTTAGGATTAGCTTGGAATTAACTAGCAGTGTGGTCTGTTCCTAATTCAACCACAAATATCCTGTATGATTTTGGGAAAGTCCCTCAATATTCCCTATGCTATAGATCCACACATGTAAAATAGCAATAATCTTTAGAGGTATTGTTTGGGTAAATGTTGGGAACATGGACGCTGGCAAACCACGCCTGTGTTCGCTGCAT
>ML681991.1:47056035-47075264 GCA_007922195.1 Podocnemis expansa
CGCTTCTTTGCCGTAATCCACGACTCTGTCCGGTTTCTTCCCGCAGGTAAAACTCTAACATGCATGGTGAGCAGGGCACCTACACAGACAGAGCACTTGCACCCCATTGTACCCCATTATACAGGTCCTGGAGTAGGTTTATCTCCCAGCAGAGAAGCAATTCTCAGTTTAGGGACTGGAGGAAAGGCTGAACAAACCTCTCCCTTTCCTTCCCATAGACCCAAGAGAACTGATGGGTGGATAGATTGCCCCTAAAGATGGGGGGGGTTATTCTGTCACAAATCATTATTTTGATGCAAGATGACTTTTTTTCTTGTAAATAAGTAATTTTTTTCTCCACTCCAGTGGGTGCTCAGCTCAGCCTAAAAGGAAACCTAAAGAGAAAAATCTTATAGGCATCTTCTCCCTTGATATTTCTCCTCATGAGACACAGAGACATAGGCTCTGGTTGGAATCTCCATTGTTCCTTATACAATGTCATTTGTAGCAGCAAACGATACGATATTATCATTCCTTCTGTTTTATTTTATTAGGTTTTTTAAATTTGATTACAAGATTTATTATCTAACACAGCTACAACAACATTGCAAACAACAAACAAACAACATACAGTATGGGAGGCACATGGAATTGTTTTGATATTTAGTGGCTTACACAACTTGTGAGTTCTGTATACTGTCAGAGTCTACACAATCTATTCATCCAGAATTTAAAATTAGCCACTGCCAAAGGTCTGCTGTATGTATTAGTGGTGAAAACCTTCACTTTCTTGTTTCCCTGTTCAATGGACATAATGAGTGACCATAAAACCCTGCCTCCGTAAATACTTGCCACTCGTTTTCATTTCTTTTCTAACATGAGCGCTGAGATTTTCAGTGGTGGTTTTCAACTTAATTTAACTAGGGATTTGGAAATTTCTTTGCCCAAACCATGCAGGAATCATTGAAAACATGAGGCTAAGGGCCAGATTGTCAAAGTTTTTTTTCAGGTGCTTCCTGCAAGTTTCAAAAGCATCTTAGTGCCTAAAACCTGTCTTCCAATTGGCAATGAACCACCTTTAAAAATCTGGACCTTACTTATTATCTAACAATTTCCATATTCTTGGGGAAAGCCACATATTTACTGACTACTTTGCTCAAGGCTTCCTTGACCTCTCTATTTCTCAGGCTATAGATGAAGGGGTTGACCAGGGGAGTCAGGACTGTGTAGCAAAGAGAAAGCTCTTTCTTTAGCACTCCCAGTGTATCACATTTTGGTAACATGTAAACAACTATAAGGGTCCCATAGAAAATCGTCACCACAATGAGATGAGAGGAACATGTGGAAAATGCTTTTTGCCTCCCAGTGGTAGAGGGTATTCTCAGGATGGTAGTGATGATACACACATAAGATGTCAGAGTTAGCAGGAATGGAGGCAGGTGACTATGCAGGCTAGGATGAAATTCAACAAAACCATCAGATGGGTGTCACCACAAGCAAGATTTATCAGTGGGATGGGATCACAATAGAAATGGTCAATTTCATTTGGGCCGCAGAATATGAACTGGGACATAACTAATGTGAAGAGGGTAGCAGCCAGACAACCATTTAACCAAGACCCAGTCAGTTAGTTGGAGGCAAAATCTGGTGTCCATAAGAGATGAATAGTGCAGGGGTTTACATATCGCCAAATAACGATCGCAAGACATCACTGCAAGGAGATAGCATTCTGTAGATGCCATAACACAAAAGAAATAGAGTTGTGTGAAGCACCCACTAAATGAGATGGTTCTGTCCCCAGTCAGGAGACTGACCAACATTCTAGGAAGGATGGTGGAGGTGTAGCAAGTCTCCAAGAAGGACATATTTCCCAGGAAGAAGTACATGGGGTTGTGAAGGTGTTGATCAGCCACAATTAGTGCAAAAATGAGGATGTTACCAATCACAGTTGCAAAGTAAATCACTAGAAAAAGCAGGAAGAGAAGAATTTGTAGGTCAGGGAGATCCACAAGTCCCAGGAAGCTAAATTTTGTGAGGGTTGTTTCATTTCGCCAGTCTGTGTTGGCCATGGGTTTTGACTAGGAAAAATAAAACAAACTATGTAATTGAACCAGAAGAACACACAGTTAACAGTTAATCAAGTGTGATCAATTAATTTAATACATTTTCAAAATCTCCTTTTCCTGTCCTGGTGATCAGTCTTAAATTTATGTCTCAATTTAGATATCGGGCATATGTATTTGAAGATTAGATCTGAAAAGTTATATCCTTTCAGTGAGAGAAATAGGTGGAAAATGACTTCTGACTCCCTATACTGAAGAGATCCTCAGTCAGGTGGTTGTGATAAAAACACAGGATGTCAGAAGAGTTATAAAGAGGTCTGAATCAACAGAGTGAGTGCACAACAAAATAGAAGATAAATTCAGTTTTGATAAATGCAAAATAAATCCTGCTAGACAAATATAATCCCATCCCATCTCAACTGTACATACAGAATGATGGGGTCAAATTGAGCTGTGGCCACTCAACAAAGAGGTTTTAAAGTTTCATGGAATAGTTCTCTGAAAACATATGCTTGCTGTTCAATGGCAGTCCAAAAAGCTATTGGAATTTTAGGAAATTTAGGACAAATTCCAAAGGGAAGCTGTGTTACTCTAGTTCAGCAAAATAAACAAGGAGCCTGGTGGCACTTAAAAGACTGAAAAAAATATTTATCAAAGTGGGATTTTGTTTCATGAAAGTTGATACGATAAATAAATTAGGAACCTTTAGGAAACAGGTATATGCCATCTCATCTATCATAATGCTATTATATTAGTCCAAAACAAGCCCACTCCTTGAATAATGAGTTTTGTTCTTGTCATCCCGTCTCAAAAGAAGATACATTAACAATAAAAAGGTGTCGAGAAGAACAATGAAAATTATTAGAAGAATGGAACAACTTCTATATGAGGAGAGATTTAAAAACTGGACTGTTCAGCTTAGACAAGTGATGGCTATGGGGGGATAAAATAGTAGTTTATAAAACAATGAGCAGATTGAAACTATTAATAGATAAGTGTTAATTAATACATCACATGACAAAACAAATGAGTCACTCAATGACATTACTGGACACGAGGTTTAAAGCAAACAAAAGGAAATATTTTTGCTCCACAGTCCACCTTTGCAACGCATTGCCAGAAGACAGCATGAAGACCTAAAAGTAAATAGGTTAAAAAGGAGCTTGAGAAGTTCATAGATGAGAGGTGCATCAATGGCTATTAGCCACTGTACAAGATAGAAAAAAAAAAAAAGCAAGGAGTCTTGTGCCACTTAAAGACTAACAGATTTATTATCAGATGAGCTTTCGTGGAAGAAAATCCCACTTCATCAGATGCTTTGAAAAAGGGGAACTTACAGAATGGGATGAAAATAAATGTGGAGGAATATAAGATATGGGTTCAGGTCATACTGCAGCAGCAAATCAGAGCATTTGTAAGGATTCAGACTCTAAGAAACAGCACATAGAGGAAGGGGTGAAGTCAAATTACCTGTTATAATGTGAAAAGAATCCATAGTCACAATTAAGTCCTGCTTTCACACAATATATTTTGCATATTAGCTGGTTTTCAAGTGTTTCTCTTTGAAGTCCTGATGTCCCATTGATTTTCTTGAGGACCATCGTCAACAAATCATTAATGGAATGATTAAGTGGAAGTGCTCAGCAACTCTGTGTGTGTGCATGTGTGCGTTGTGATTTCTGATGTCAATTTTGTGCCAATTTATTCTTCTGCGTAGGGACTGTCCTGTTTGTCCAATGTCTAAGGTGCAGGGGCATTTCTGGCACATGATGGCATAAATCACATTAGTGGATGAGCAGGTGAATGACGCTTTGATGGAGCAGCTGGCTTGATTAGGTCCTTTGATGGTGTCTTTTCTGCAGATTTGTGGACAAAGTTGGCAGTGTGGTTTGATGCAGGGATATGTGCCTGCTTTAATGTTTCTGTTGTTAGGTTTGTAGTTGCTGGCAAGTATCTGTTTAAGGTTCGGGGGTTGTCTGTAGGTGAGGAGAGGTCTGTCTCCCAGGGCTAGAGAGAGTGAGGGGTCATCTTTTAAAATGGCTGGAGGTCCTTAATGATCT
The DNA here is from genome assembly GCA_007922195.1 of Podocnemis expansa. Classification (NCBI taxonomy): domain Eukaryota; kingdom Metazoa; phylum Chordata; order Testudines; family Podocnemididae; genus Podocnemis; species Podocnemis expansa. The sequence goes on from ML681991.1 coordinate 47,060,138, forward strand.
GTTATAGAAGTCTGACTTGAAGGTTGTATGTGGTGACCAGAGGCATTCTATTGTTTTCTTTTTTGGGACCTTCCTGTAGCAGTTGACTGTGGAATATCCATCTGCCGCTGTCAATCTGTTTCTTTACTTCTCCAGGTGGGTACTGTAGTTTTAAGAAAGCTTGGTAGAGATCCTGAAGACGTCTGTCTCTATCTGAGGGATCAGAGCAAATGCGGTTATATCTTAGGGCTTGGCTGTAGACAGTGGATCATGTGGTGTGTTTGGCATGAAAGCTCTGGAGATGTAGATAACTATACCGATCAGTAGGCTTTTGGTATAGAGTGGTGTTGATGTGCCCATCCCTAATTTGTACTGTAGTGTCCAGAAAGTGGATTTCCTGTGTGTGGAGCGTTCCAGTCTTAATTTGATTGTGGAATGGAAATTGTTGAAATCTCTGTGGAAAACTTCAAGCACATCCCTGCCATAGGTCCAGATGATGAAGATGTCATCGATGTAATGTAAGCAGAGGGAGGTGCTTTGGGATGAGACTTGAGGAAACATTGTTCTAAGTCACCCATAAAAATGTTGACATATTGTGGGGCCAAACAGGTACCCATAGCAGTGCCACTGACTTGGAGGTATAAATTATTGTGACTATGGATTCTTTTCACATTATAACAGGTAATTTGACTTCATCCTCCCTCTATGTGCTGTTTCCTAGAGTTTGAATCCTTACAAATGCTCTGATTTGTTGCTGCAGTATGACCTGATCCCATGTCTTACACTCCCCTTCATTTATTTTCGTCCCATTCTCTAAGTTTCACCTCTTCAAAGCGACTGATGAAGTGGGATTTTCTCCCACAAAAGCTCATGCGATAAATAAATCTGTTAGTCTTAAAGTGCCACATGACTCCTTGTTTGTTTGTTTGTTTTCACTGCACTAGAGTCAATTAAATAAATGTATAGCTGAGGATCTTTCCCCATTTTTAAGTGTTGCTCTGGACACCAATGTACACTGCAATGGAACAATTAGTCTAAATCTGTTAATATTCAGAAAGCACTTTCATACCTTGTCTAGAAGGTGGGATAGAAATGCTCTCTGGAAGTTGGTGCTAACCTGTAGCCCTAGTACAGCAAAAGTAATGAGCTCCTACTTCTGAGATGGTAGCACCAGGATCCTCAGGTGAGATTCTCGACTCTTTTCTTTCTGCAGAAACTGTCGTTTTCTTCTGTCAAGAGACCTGCAACTCTGAACTGCTACCATGATCAGTCTTCCCCCTCTGTTTACCCAGTCCAGAGTTCAACTCATATCTATATCCTTCTACATGGAAGGCTGCTTCTCCCTTGACACCAGCTCCAAAGGGGTTGAGGCTGGGGAGCTAGTGCTGTGTTTTCTATGCAGACAGTGCAAACAACTGTCCCTTCCACACCCAGAAGAATTGCTTTACTGCTCCCTGACATATGAGGTCACTGTTTTGCAAGGCTGAAATGTGACACAGTGTCAACTGAGGGTGTAACCATGCAAATTGACTCTGCTAACTAATCTTTACCTAGAGGAGTGTTCCAACTGCCTTCAACAGAGCAACTCCATCAGTAAAATTGGCTAAGAAGAGTGAGTCCTGTTTGACTCAGTGTTCAGACCATGAAGTTTAGCAAAAACAAAGAGGACAGAATGTAAATTTAATCTATAGGTTGCAAATGAAAGCTTTGTAAGAAAGGAAATCTCTCTCACACACACATACAAACATAGAAACATTCAAGGTGAATAGAAATCCTTCTTACAGAGAAAAACAAGGTAGAGAAGAAATAAGTTGCAAAAGTTACCAAAATATTTCAAATTCATAAAAATTGCTCCTTTTGGAAAGCTGAATGTAATAGAGAGAGAAAGACAGTACAAGAACGTCTTGATACAATGTTATGATATGAACAAATTCCCTGAAGATGGTACAGGGACCCACTGGCCCCTCCTAAAGATAAAGTCAGGATGACAACATGATGGACAGAGAGGTTTTGGTCAGACCAACTACCACGAGGTGTAGGCTAGTATCTAACCATGTTAGAAGGGAAAAACCTATTTTTATCAGTGTATTAAAAAATGTCTCTGACAAAAGGAATATTAGTGAATACAGACTTATTTCTCATTTAATAGTGGAGAAGGGCTATGAATAGGATATGCTACAGTGCCATGCAAAAACCTGACACTTTTAATATAAGAAACTGGAAGCCATCCTCAGTGGCAAACCCAGTTCCAAGTGCTAAGTGAGCCATGGGTACTTCAGTAAACTCAAAAACAACAAACTCAACCCCGACTAAATAGTCATCAATGAGAAGGTTGAGTTGGATGCTGATGCAAAGCAGAATGCCATGTTGTTTGGGGTTGTGGGAAATCAGGACTTGTTCTCAACCCAGGAGGGCTCAAGTCAGCCCTCCAGCTCTTCAATGCAAGTTGCAGAAGATGGGAGCCTTTGCTTTGTTATATTATACAGCTAGTTGAAGGGATAGAAATGGACCCAGGTTGCAACATGGAACTCAGAACTGGAATTTGTATGCAAATTTGACACCATCAGACTAGAGTTGAATAGGGTTATGGAATGGCTAAATCATTCAGTGATCCTCATTCTCATTTTCTCACCTATTCTTCCACAGTTTGAATCAAGTTAACTTTCTTGGTTTGCTGAAAAAAATCTGAAAAGACCTTGTGTTTTATCCTTCTCTGCATTTATATATTCACCTATACACTACAATTTCCATGTCATGCATCTGATGAAGTGGGATTATACACATGAAAGCTGATGCGATAAATAAACTTGTTTGTTGTTAAAAGTGCCATAGGACTCTTTCTTTGTTTTGCTGAAATAGACCATCATGGCTACCCTTCTGGAAATAGTAGCTATGTTTGTGTGAAACTTCCACTTCCCTAGCAAGGCAGTGAAGCAGAAAAATGTGTTAAGATACACCAAGATTGCATGGGAACCCTCCTAAAAGATTTTCTAGGAAGCTTTCCAAGAGGTACTTACCAACCCTCTGCTGGAGATTTCTCAGCAGAGCTGCTTTCTTTCTTCCCCCCTTGAGGCAAACAATAGAATCCTTGACAGCTTCAGCCATTTCACCTAAACCGCTTCTTTTGTCCCTAAAATTATAATTATTATGACACTTAATACCATCTGAAAGACTGTCAAACAAGGGGTTTATCTTCCAAAGTCTCTTTATAGATAAAGGGATGTTGTTAAAATGATAGCTTTATTAAATAATTTATGTGTCAAATACTTTTACACTTTTTTTCTTCTTTTCTGTATTTATGATAGAGGGGTAAGAGGAAGTTGAAGGGAATGTTTGGCATGTTGCTAGGCAGACTCAGTACTCTGCATAACCAGTCCTGATCTCTGTTTAATAGTTGTTAACAATAACACCCTTGAGTTTTGGGACCAAGTATTCCATCTAAATGAATACAACACTCTCTCCTATTGTCCACCTATTCCCTTCCTGTTGCACATGATAATATTAAGGGTTGTGATACTCTGGTCTAATTTTGGCTGCTGGGTTTCATGCACTGGTTGTGTGTGATGAGCTGTGATATGCAGCTATTCATGCAAAATAATCAGGTGATCTCTTCTGGCTTTAAACTTTGTGACTCTTGAAGGATGATTATGAAGGTAAGGCATATGGGTTAGCTTGAGTTTGGTTAAGGAAATGTACATATTGTAAAGAAAGGCCCTGAACAGCAAGGAGAATGAACGCCTAGAAAAATAAAGCCAGAAGGAATGAAGCAGGGAGGCTAACTGGTTCAAAGAATAACTGAAATACCTCTAACAGATGGTGTGACTGAAAATTCTTGTAAATAACACTGAGAGAATTGGTCCTAAAATGAATCATCATGTCTCTTTGATAGCAACCTTCAACTACTTAAAGGGATGCTCCAAGGAAGATGGAGCTCGACTGTTCTCGGTAATAACAGAGGACAGAACGAGGAGCAATGGTCTCGAGTTGCGGTTAGGGAGGTCGAGGCTGGATATTAGAAAAAACTTTTTTACTAGGCGAGTGGTGAAGCATTGGAATGAGCTGCCGAGGGAGGTGGTGGAGTCTCCATCTTTGGAGGTGTTTAAGGCCCAGGTGGACAAAACCATGACTGGGATGGTTTAGTGGGAGTGGTCCTGCCTCTGGCAGGGGGTTGGACTAGATGACCTATGAGGTCCTTCCAACCCTATGATTCTATGAGTCTTCATACTCCATTTACTGGTGTCATCTAAAAATCAGGGCCCTGCTGAACCAAACTGTGAAGGAAAAACTATTGGTCAGCAAGAAGGAGCGGAGGAGATAGGAAGAAAAGGCCTACCATAAGAAATGGTGTTGTAAAATTTATCTCCATTAACACTAGAAATCACTAGCATTGTTTCAGGTTGGGTTATATTTGAAGTCAGCCATCAGCAACAACATCACTTGTTTGTTAAGAGGAATAAAAAGCAAACTCTTAGGCTATGTCTACACTCACAAATTAGTTCAAATTTAGGAGTCTAGTTTGATTTTTTTTTTTTTTTTTATAGTTTGAACTAAGCAAAGCTTAGCTCGAACTAGTTAGTTCACCTAGTTAGTCCAAACTAACTGCTTAGTTCAAACTTATTTTGAAATTCAGTTTGAACTGGCATGATATAGTCATGCTAGTTTGAACTAGTGGTTACTTTGAACTAAGTGCTTTTTTTTAGTTCAAACTATCTTTTAGAAGAACTGCAGGAAGAGTGTACATACAGGTTAGGATGAAATGCAACAATACCATAAGGTATGTGTCACTGCAGGCAAGATTTATGAACGGGATGGGATCACAATAGAAGTGGTCAATTTCATGTGGGCCACAAAATATGAACTGCAACATGAATAATGTGAAGATGGTAATAGCCAGACAACCATTTAACCAGAAGCCTGTTGGAGGCAAAACCTGGTATTTATCAGAGACGAATAATGCAGGGGTTTACATATTACTAAATAATCAATCAGAAGGTATCACTGCAAGGAAATAGCATTCCGAAGGTACTAGAATGCCAAAGAAACAGGGTTGAGTGAAGCAGCCACTGAATGAGATGTTTCTATCTCCAGTCAAGAGACTGGTTAACATCCAGGAAAGGATGGTGACGGTATAGCAGGTCTCCAAGGCAGACAAGTTCCCAAGGAAGAAGTACCTGGGGGTGTGAAGGTGTTGATCGGACACAATTAGTGTAACAATGAGGATCTTCCCAGTCACAGTTGCAATGTAAATCACTAGAAAAAGCAGGAAGAGAAGCATTTGTAGGTCAGGGAGATCCACAAGTCCCAGGAAGACAAATTTTGTGATGGTGGTTTGATTTCCCCAATCTGTGGCAGCCATCGATTGGCATTAGTAACAAAAACAAACAAACAAACAAACAAACAAACAAACAAACATGCAATTGATTCTGAAGAATATAAACTGAACAGTTAAGTAAGTGTCATCAATAAATTCCATAATGTGCATCATCTCTCTTCTCACCCCTTGTTACTGGCTTTACATTTCTTTTTAACTTTAGGTGGATACATGTGTCAAACTTAGAACTGAACAGTTATATCCTGTGGCAGGTGAGACCCCAGAGCCATGGGAGTCGGCCCACCTGTTGGGCAAACATGCTCCGAATGGCCTCTGCCTTCCAGCCCCTTCAGCGGGGCGAGGCAGTGTAGAGGAATTCTCAGTAAGCAGGGGCCACAAACTTAGTGAGGAGTGGAGCTTTATTCTACACAGCTGCAGGACTAAGGGCAAGTACCCAAGAGCCCTGAGAATAGTGTATATTACTCTTATATAGTGACATATTACATCATATTTCAAAGCATAATCTATCACTGTATAGCCAATTAAATTCTGCCCCCCCCCTTTTGCACCAAAATTCCCCCCAATTGCAACCCCTTCTTTTGATCCGTCTTACCCCCACATACCCTCCAATCATAATTCACCTGCGTCACAAGCCTCTGGCCTTGTCATAGAGCTGACCCAAATGGGTTTTCTTTTATCTGGGGTAGACTGACTTTTTAGAATTCTGCAGGCAAATCCAAACACCTTCTCTGTCTCCAAATTTCAGTGCAGGTTGTCCTTGAAGCACAGACACAGACTTAGTAAAGCTCCTTACAGCTACCTTATCAGTTAGTTGCTTATACTGGTCCTCTTCCAGGCATGCTAGAGAAACAGAGAGAAACTGCAGCTTCTCCCCACCCCCCAGGCCTACTAAGCTATCTGTGTCCCAACGCTGTTAGGCCTCAGCCACGGAATTCCTCCACACAGACTTCTCTGACTTACAGCCTCTGGATTCTCAGAGCGACAGTTCAGGCCTTCAACCCTCAGGTAGGGCAAGGCAAACACAGTAGCAGTTTGGGCCTTCAACCCTCAGGGAGGATAAGGCAAACGCAGTAGCAGTTCAATGGACAGTAATGGGGGAAGGTCGAGGGGAACACAGGCCTGCCAACTCCACTGCGTTCCATCCCAGGGCCCTAGAGGAGGCAGAAGAGGGTGCCACTATGTCAGCGGGGCGCCTGCCGAAGCACACTGACTCATCACAGCAGAGCAAGCACCCGCTGTCCCTGGGCTACTTCCTCCCCATCCCCTTCCAGCTTACCTGGGGTCCATATTCTCTTCATCCCCCAGGTACGCGGCCAGCAGGATCCCAGTCAGGCCTTTGCTGTTGACGGGTGGGATGTCTGGCAGCCCCTCAATTCCATCCGCCAGTGGTAATTCATCCAAATCGCAGGGACCAGGTGCCGTGGGACTTTCTAGGCTCTCGGCCAAGGATAGCTCCTGAAGGTTCTCACCCGCTGTGGTCTGGGCCCCGATCTGGTAATCCAGTTCCTCGGCTGACGGCAACTCCTCTAAATCCACTCCACAGATGGAGTAGAAGTCAGGGCCTGCCTCCGGGTCTCTCCAGCGGATCCTCTGGCCCTGCAGGAGGAGGTTCTGGCCTTTCTGCTGGCTGGACCTCTGGTGACCACTCGGTCCACTGCCTGAAAGGCTCCCCCACTGGGTCCCTATCCCACCTTTTTATCTGTTCCCCCCCCCCCAGCTCCTCCTTCAGGTTCCTGGGTCATGTCCCGTGTAGATGTCTTCTCTGCTAAGCAGGGGGAACATGGGAGCTTTCTGGTGCTCTGTGCCCAGTGCGGCAGCCTCTGTGGCTGCTGCAGCCTCTCTCCACTACATATCCCTTTGGTAAGTGGTAAGGTAGAAAATGACAACTGTCTCTTTGTGTTGGAGAGATCCTCAGGCAGGTGGACTTTGTACAAACATAGAATGTCAGAAGAGTTGCATAGGGCTCTGAATAAACTGGATGACTAACAAAAAATGAAACAAATTTAATTTTTATACATGCCAAATAATTCTCACTTGAAACTTAGAATCCCAACTGTTCTTGCAAAATGATGTGGTCAAAATTAGCTGTTACTACTCAAAAAAGAGATTTTCATGTGATCATCAATAGTTTTCTGTAAACATCTGTTCAGTGTGCAGTAGCGGTCAAAAAAGCTAACACATAGTTAGGAATCTTTAGGAAAGAGATAAATGATGAGAAAGCATATATTACAGTGCTATTGTATCCATCCATGGCATGCTCATGCATTGAACAGTAAATGTCATTCCTGTCACCTCATTTCAAAAAACGATATTTTAGCATTGGAAGCGATGTCAAATAGGACAATGAAAATGATTTGGGGTATGAAACAGCTTCTATCTGATGTGAGATTAAAAGGACTAGAACTGTTCAGCTTAAGCAAATGATGGCAACAGGAGGAGGAGATCATAATCTCTTACAGGATGAGTTATACAAAGGTATGATACTACTTCACACAGCACAAAAAAAATACAAGTCATCTGATGAAGTCACTAGATTTCAGGTTTAAAATAAACAAATGGAAATGCTTCATCTTAGACTTCATTGTCAACCTGTGCAACTCCTTGCTGACAGACCATGTTTTGAACATCTAAAAATAAGTGACTTAAAAAACAGTTAGTGGGTACCAGGTGCATCAATGGCTTTTAGCCACCATCAGAGATAGGACACTGAGCTACATGAACCATTTCTCTGAGCTGGTGTTGCCACCAATGTTCTCTTTAAGCTGTGTGGGCGCACAGCCGCGCAGCCCACCTCAGCTCCCCGGCGCAGGGAAGGCTGCAGGCCGTGCTGGGCCGGCAGCCAGAGTCCCGGCTGACAGCTCCTCTGGAGCTGGGAGTTATTAAAACTCCCGCCCAGAGAAGCTCTAACGGAGCATGTCCAGAATGTCTGAGCATGCTCCGTTAGTGCTTCTCTGGCCCCAATTGGTGTGGTTGGGCCTTGCCGCTCCAGTGGCAGAGTAGGCTTGCGGGGAGGGGTTGGGCAGGTTGGGGGCTTACCGGGGAGCAGGCCCCCAGGGAGGGAATGCAGCAGGATCGGGCCCACGGGGGAGCACAGCAGGATCAGGCCTGCGCGGGGGGGCACCGCGCAGCGAGCAACACGAGTTGCTCAGCTGCCAGGGGGGTTTAGAGGGAACATTGGTTGCCACCCTTATTTTTTACTGTTCCATACCACGATTTAGTTAAAGCTGATCTTGCTTTGAGCACTGAGAATAAACTAGCATCCTCCTTGGAACTCCCTTTCAGGTAGTTGATGGCTGCAATCAAATCCTTCTCACTCTTCTTTTTGTTCCTAGACTAATCAAGTCCAGTTTCCTCACCCTGTGATGTGCTTCAGCTCCCTAATAATTTTTGTTCCTTTCACTAGACTCTCTCCATTTTTCTATATCTTTCAGGAGGTGAGGACCCCAAAACTGAACAGTTTTCCAGATGTGGCTTCACCAGTACCAAGTAGAAGGGAAAATCTGGATCTCTGTGTTTTGGGAACAGACTAAGCGTGGATGAGGATAAAATGGGGATGAAAATCACTTCCTGACCTCACAGTTGTTGTTGCTTTTAGACACAGACTTTTAATGAAAATCAAAGGGAAACGAGTGGGTTTGAGCATCTAAAATACAAGAATTCTGCAGAGGGTTTAACAGAGTTCCTACAGTTTGTCAAAATATACTAGTGATTCAAAAGAGTATGTTTTATACAGTGGTTTTCCCTTTTATATTCTAAAAGATGCTGCATATTATGAAGGCTATTTTAAACAAACAAACAAAAGAAACATCCCCAAGCTGTTACAATGAGGAGAATGAATGAGTAATAATTGGAAAACATATGAAAAATAGGTATGTGTTTAAATCTAATAATGAGGAGTCAGTGGACGTTTCCAGAATCCTAAGAAAGAAAGAAAACTCAACACAGGCTGAAAACTTAAGCACAGAATTAAGAAGTTAGAACAGATCATTTGTTTAATGTTTTCATGAATATTTAACAAATAAAAACCAAAATTCAAACTCCTTTGATTAATTTGGAACTATGCTATGTCTTTCATATGAATATTTAGAAATCAATGTGGTGTTTGTGAATACACTGATGAGTGACATGACTATGCAGAATCTGGAAAAACTGAACAACGAGCAACTAGAAGATTAATATCTCCCAGAGCCTGCACAGAATTTGAACCTCTCATTGTGAGGTGATGTTCCCCTGAGTCTCACCAGGTTATCAACATCTATCTGAATTTGCAAATGGCCTGAAACAATTGCATTCCTAGAAGGCACTGCAATTCCCCTTATTTAAGTTTAATAAAAATCAGTTTATGGTCAAAACATTTTCATGAAAATAAAAATTACTGAAAACAGGTTTTTAGATGTTTCTTTTAAATGCCTAGATGTAAACCCAATATTCCTTTTGAAAAACACTTTTGAAAGAAATTTTCAGCCTTAGATTTTAGTATAAATGAGATTTTGGTCAATAGAACAAAATGCTTTAGCTCCACTGCACACAAATTACAAGATCACCTTCAAGATATGAGCTTTTCAAAAAATGCCTGCATGGAAGTATGAGTCTTGCACTTTGCCCTGCAGTTGCACATCTGGGACAGTTTCGCTTCAGAGGAGGCAGGCTCTATAATCCCATATCTACCTTGAGAGTGGCTGCCTCCTAGCCTAAACAAACACACACTCTGCTGTGACTACAGGAGTGCCCATGCTATCAAGCTGAGAAGCTAATGCACGAGCAGCAGAGAAAGTAGGTAGTGAGCAGGGCATAACTGATGATGTTCTGCAGATAGAAAACAGAAATCTGCTTGTTCTCAAACTATTAGACACACTACTTAAGTAGATGGAGTTACTAGGGGTGGCAGGAGCTCGATCCCAGCCCCTGCTGCCTGCGGCAAGGGACTGGAAGCCAGATCGGTCTCCCAGTCACCTGCTGCAGGTACAGGATTCGACTCCCAGCCACTTGCTGGCAGCATCTGTGGCCAGATCAGGCTCTTGAGCCTGACCATGATCCAGGGCAGGGCAGGGGCTGACGCCGTGCCCTTGGCAGTTGACTTAATGCATAATTCAACTTCCAGGTCAGGAGTTTTTATGCTGACTCAAGCAAATGCTTAAGTTGACTAAATAATTTTTGAATGGGGTCAGGGAGTACCTTAGGTCAACTTAACTCCAGTTGAGTCCACCTAAGGCTCCAGTGTAGACATACCCAAAGACAGAAACTCCCAAATCTCTCATGTAGCAGCACCACCTCCCTGCCACTGAAAAAAAAACACACACACACACACACACACACACACACACACAAATCAGTGGCCAAGAAAACTTTCCCCTAAATCCATCACTGTGAAGGAGCAAATGACCCTTCCATATTCACTTTCTCCACACCAGCCACTGTTTTACAGTCCTCTACCATGTTCCCTCAGAACTGTCTCTGATCCAAGCTGAAGAACCCCAGTCTTTTTAATCTCTCCTCACATAGAAGCTATTCCATCCCCTTATTATTTTGTTGCCCTTCTCCAGCCAGGAGCTGGGACTTGAACCATGGTTACACAGCCAGGATCAGACCACAGGAAAGTAGGTAATGTTATAATCCTTACTTCCAACCCACTACACTCCACTCTCTTTGCAGTGCAGAGAACAGAACCCAGGTGTCCTGGCTCTCAGCCAGCACTAGTTTACCTCACTCCCCTCCCAGAACCAGGCCTATGAGCCAGGGATCCTGACCTCCCTACCCCCTGCAATAATTGAAACCATGATCTGGAATTAGCAATGATAATTTCTTTAATCTCTTTATCCATGTACTTTTATGCCTCCCAACTCCATCACCACAGTATCTTCAATCCATGTGTCCTCCAGCACGCCTGTGAATTCTATTATGACCACTGTACAGAGTGAATCTGAGGCAGAGAGGAAGACTAAGCACCAGAGTTTTAAAATATTTTGATACCTAGTAGGATGTTCAAAATCATCTAGATGCTGGACACCCACTGAAATAAAATTCTTTTGAAAATCCCATTATGGCAAGAGTATCTTTGACCTGGAAAAAGACCTGAGGCACTGGCCTGGGTCCCGTCTCCCTGGGCCCCAGCCCCAGCCCCACCCCCTGGTCCCAATCTGGACTCGGGCCCTGGGCTCCTGCCACTGCCAGCCAAACTCCTTATCTCCAGTGAGGACAGGGACAGGCAAGACAGTGTCTGCCTTGTCCACGAGAGGCAGGTGCCACCACTGCTAGCACCTAGCGCAACAAAGTCTAGTTCCATAACTAGAATCCTACAGACAACAATAAATAAGAGTAGTTCAACCTCATGTTATGAGAGATGCAACATTCTGGTCTGTGTTATGCTAGAGATCAGCCTAGGAGGTCATAGTGGTTCCTTCTGATGTTAAAATACATGAAAGATTTATTCAGGACCACAAAGAACATCTTTTTTATGTGACTGAAAGTAGGGTAGAGTGCTTGTGATGGGATATTTTGTGTTTGTGGACTGGGTGAGTTTATTTTACCATATCAGTGTGTCTCTGTATTGCAGGGCAGTTCTTCCTCTATGGATTGTGTATACAGTGTCAGGCCACCTAGGTCCAGATTGTTCAAGGTATTCAGGCACCTACTGGGATTTTCAAGAACATCTAGGCTTGGTGGAGTTTTGCAGTGTGCCTCTCTGGCTCCCCCACTTCTTACACATGACTAATGCACTGCACTTGATTTACAAAACCTATGCTCTCTCTGTTTACACTGGTAAGTCTCTTCTCCACAGTTTAACTTTCCTCTGAGACTCTGGACTTCTTCCCCCTGCTTCCCCAAGACAATGCAAGTGCAGGGCTCTAGCCCTCCTGCTTGGCTGTTTGTCCTTTTTATTATTGGCTCTAGGACATCAGCTGTTCCCTGTTGCCTCATTAGGTAGGTTCTCCTGGGCTCTACTAAGCCCAGAATTGTGAAGCACTGCTGACTCTGCTGTTTTTCCTCTCAGTTCAGACAACTGTACTGGGGATGGCAGAGACCCTGAGGTCTTAAGCCCCTCCACTCTGCCACACACTCCCTGCTTAAGCTGCCATTTGTCTGCTCCCAAGCACAGCCCCTCCCAAGTCTTAAAAATGAGTTACGTTAGAAGAGGGCCCTTTCCTTCCTCCATTTGGCCCATGGGTCCCTTGACCTCTCCAGTGCCTTGGTGTACTTTGGAGCCCCTTCCCTGGTAGGGACAATGTTCCCCCCCCCCATGTGCCTTTTATCCCCACACGACCAGCACCGGCTCCCTGCTCAACTGGTTCCTCCCCACTCCCACTTCAAACACGGTGGCTGGGAGGTTAGACTGATTTCAAGCTCCAGTGCCTCAAGCTCTTGTTGTACTCCCACCCCTGAGGGAGCCACCCCAGGGAGTCTGGGCCCACGGTGTCTACCTTCCTCCCCTTTTGGGGATGCACTTCCTCTGACAGCTTTTGTCTATGGGTTCTTTCCAGTTTGTCTGGGAAGTCAGTCACTCCCTTGCCCTCCCTCTCCACATCTACAAGCTCCCTCACCTGAGCCTCCTTGTACAGAGGTAGGTCTCCAATCTGACCCTAGGAGGGCCAACTAGAGCAAGCAGGCACTAACTCCTCTTAGTTGCTGCCAGAATTCTCCCTGGGTAGTCAAGCATACCTGCGCCATAGGATACTGCCATGTGTCCCTGTGGACATACATACTCCACACCTTTGCCCCAGGGAACAAAGCTTTTCCTCACCACCCCTTACCGGATAAGGGCTGCAAGGAGGTGGGTCCACTACCCCTCCTATGGCTTTTTCCCTACCCTCACTGGTAGCAGAGTTAGTGGCTGCTCTTGTGACCTTCCCCACCCTTTCATCCACCTGCAGAAGTCTGCCAGCTCACACTCCATATCCTGTCAACCTCATCTTACAATCAGGGTGGGTACACTGCCACAAGCTCCTCCTCCTTCAGTTCCATCTGCTTCTCAGGTGGAGTCTCTGATGCCCTTCCCTCAGACCCCAGTCTCCTGACTGGCTTTCCCACTTCCCTCAATGCTTCCACATACTCCTCCATCCAGCATACAGCCCCTGCCACCACATGGTATCACCTCACCTACATACCAACCATCTCTAGCAGTCATTGCAAAAATTGTTTGAGGACTATAGCATTCAACAGCTCCTTGGCTGTCTGGGTAGCCAGTCTTAACCACTGAGTTGCCCAATTGACCCAAGTGTTGCACAAACTCACAGCATCACAGGTGCTTGGTCCATCAGGCTGCCCTGAATTCGTGGTGAGATCTCTTGGCTGAGAGCCCCATCTGATCCAATATGGCTGCTTTAACAGTCTCATAGTCCCAGTCTTGGGCTTCTTCCAAGGCCATATAGGCATCCTAGGCCTCTCCTTCCAGCTAGAGTCAAGCCTAGGGCCTCCATGGCTTCTCCCATCCAGCTTCCACATCGAGCCTTCCTAAAGTCTACAGAAATGTATCTAGGTCATCCATGGGCCTATTCTAGAAATTCTAGAATTCTACCACATTGGCCCTTCCCCACTCGCTGAACTCAGCTCTTGCTTCAGGAGCTGTTGTTGGAGAACCCTGCCTGAGGATAAAGTCCTGCATGTACCATTGCTAATGCACTTGTCAGGTCATCAGGCCTGCTGTTCCACTTGATGGGCCACCTCCATCTCTTGTATGGGGCTAACAAGCCACCTTAAGGTCTCCTCAATTCCAGCTGGCTTCTCCTGTCACTGGCTCTGGAGGGACCCAAACAAGCCCTCACTTCCAGTTTATTTCTCTAGCTCCCCCCTGCTCATAACAGACAACTCATACACCTCACCCAGTTTACAAAACCCATGTTCTTTTTAATTACTTTGGTAACACCCTTCTCTGCATTTTTCAGCTTGGCTCTGAGCCTCTTGCCCCTACTGGTCTTGAGAAAGTCTACATACTGGGCTCCCACCTGACCACACACACCTCTGCTTCCCTTTCCCAGACCCCCTTATCTCTCCTGGCTCCAGGGCGTCAGCTGTTCCCTGTTGCCTCATTAGGTAGGGTCTTCCTGTTTCCCTTAATCAGCCCACAACTGTGAAGCATTGTTAACTCTGTTGTTTCAGTCCCTAGCTCAGATAACTGGGGTAGAGGTGACACTCTTAAGATCTTAAGCCCTCTGCTTTCCTGTAGAAGGAAATAGAAAATGAGCCTGGTTGTAAGAGATATTGGGCCATATTTCAATCTCATTTATGCCAGTGGTAAACATGAAGAAACTTTACTGAAGCTGGTGATGTTACTCCAGATGAGATTTGTGCAAGTTTACCTGATATTAAAATCTGGACTTTTATTCCTAATGATGATTTTTTATTGCTTGTTAATTTCCAGTTCAGTTTTCTAGTGCTGTATGAGACAATACTTTGCAACTCTGCTTCCTTCTGCACACTGAACATTAAATAAATTATAATGTGTCATCATTTTCACCATCTAACTTCAGTGCTAGAATAGCTTGAACATGTTCTGTTGTAAACTGCTTGCTCATTATAAATTAAAGCAGAGAGTACAACCAGTACAAAGTTTATGACAAGCTCAAACAAGCCTAAACAAAGTAACTTTTTAACAAAGAAACCAACTGAAAGGAGTACTTTTGTAGATCTCTTTATTCACCAAATTAATGGAAATTTAGCAAATATCCTTGTTTTTCATTTCATACCAGGAGTTAAGAAAATTACTTTATATAATATCTTCAGACTTGGTTTTTAAAAATGGAAGGAAGACTTCATGAAATTTATAGATAGCCTCTGTAGCATTTTTTCTTATTCCTGCTACATGTAAAGTATTGTATTTTT
>ML681991.1:47080264-47117236 GCA_007922195.1 Podocnemis expansa
GGATCACAGCAGAGGTGAGAAGCACCGTTTGACTGGTGAATGTCTCAGTGCAGGACAGCTGTAACAAAGCAGGGAGCTCACAGCTGAAATGACTGATTTGATTGGGCCCACAGAAATGCAACTTGAGAGTAAAAACTGTGTTAAGCAGGGCATAGAAAAATCCAGTGGTCCATGCACCACTCACTAGCTGAACACAAATCATTTTGCTCATTATCTCTGTGTAATGCAATGGGTCACAGATGGCAGCATATCGGTCATAAGCCATGGCTGAGAGAATAAGAACTTCTGTACCAGCTAAGAGGACAAAGAAGAACATTTGGGTAATGCAACCGTGGACAGAAATGGTTGCATGCTCTGCCAGGAAGTTCATAAGCATGTAAGGCACTGTGACTGAGGAATAGCAGACATCAACAAAAGATAAATGGAAGAGGAAAAAGTACATGGGGGTGTGAAGTTGCGAATCAGTCCTTATCACCACCATGATCACCATGTTGCCAACCAGAGTGATTACATAAATAACTGAAAACACCAGGAAGAGCAAAATCTGCATCTGTGGATCACTGGAAAGTCCCAAAAGAATAAATTCAGTGACTGTGGTTTGATTTTTCATTGGCATTTATTCAGGAAATTTATGACCTGGAAGACCAGAAAAACAAAATAATCCATATCATAAAATAAACTGACTTAGCATGTGAAGGTCATCTGTTCAGTGTGATTAATGTAAAGAGAATTCTATTTCTGTTTGCTCCATCTAAGCATCTAACATCAGCCAATGCCAGAAGACAAGACAGTGGGTTACATGGACCATTAATCTTAAGCATAGTTGTAACTGTCTCTGTCTCAGTATATTCAAAAGACAAGATGGGAGAGATAATGTCTTTTATGGGATTGACTTCTGTTGGTGAGAAAGAGGAGCTTTGTGTGGCTTCTTAGCTTGCCTCTCTCATGAATTGAATCTGATCCAATAAAAGGTATTTCCTCACCCATCTTGTCTCTGTGTCAGCAGAGTGCTGCATCCAGATAGAAAAGAAAGAGACTCTGAAGAAAAACCCATCCTTTGATAAGTGGGGCAGCATCTGGTACAAAGTGAAGGAATAAAAGATTAAAAGGAATACAGATATAAATGAACTCACCTGCCTTTTAAACATGGATTATAAATATGTGAGACCATTCCAACCTGTGATTTTTCTCTTTCTGTTTTCTTAGTCTGCCAACCTGCTTATGAATTTGGCTATCTAGTCTGTCTATCTGCATCTAGAAATCATCATTTCAGATCATTCACTCGGTCTATAGATGTGCCTATGGACCTGTTATATGGAGCAATTAAACTATTGAAGTTTCATAGGGTGACCTCTGGGAGTGGAACAAAGTACCTTTCCTCATCTGACTCCAATACAAAAAGCTGATTTCTTAAGAATTGTTTAAATGCTCTTTTATTCCCCCTTGGATCAGATCCCCAAAGCTCACTTTCTCTAGCAAGCTACCACTAATGCAGTGCTGCATCATCAATTACCCAGGGGTCTCAATCTCAAATTACCACAAGGGCTGCATGAGGACTAGTAGAGGGCTGCATGAGGATTAGTATGGTAGACCTAGGGCCACACCAATGAAACCTTTTCATACAATGATATTTCAAATATCAGTAACAATCGTGTCATTGCGGGCTGCAGGAAATAGCTTTAGGAGCCACATGCGACCCACGAGCCACGGGTTTGAGACCCCTGGATTACACAGTGCTCTGCAGGAAGTAAGAATGAGACTAGTGAGTGTTGCATTATCACAGGATTTAAGCACTCAATCTCAGCAACAGTCAATGAAAAAATATCTATTAAGGCTCATATTTTGAAAACAACCCACAAAGCTAGGTACCTCAAAAGAAAATGATTTCTCCTCAAACAAAAATGATTTCTTCTTCCTTATACTCCTTTCAAGTTACTAGCCATAATTTATACTTATTACAAGATGGCAACATGGCCAGACTTAAACTTCACTAATAAATGGATACTGGCTAGGGAATGGGAAAATGGAGTAAATACATGGTATATGATGGCCAGAAATAGGTGTTGAGACAAAGGAGGAGATAATTGTCATATTTTCTTAGATGAATTTCTTATTTGCCAATAAGGAAGTCTTGTTAAACTTAACACTATTCAAGATTCTAAATTCAAATTTTCCTGAATATTTTCAATCAGAAAAAGAGAGATCAGGCACACATCCGCACCCGCACCTGTGCGTGCACACACACACACACACACACACACACACACAAGTGTGAGGAAGAGGAGGTCCTCTGCTGCTCATTTTCTAGTAACATTAGTCCTTGGTTTGGTCACGCTCCATGGACAAGGGAGGCTTTGGTTCTCTTCCCCTCTCTACTTGCTGGGGGCAGAGATTTGAAGTGAAGCCTCCCATCTCTGAGGAAAGAGTCTTATTCTCTGCCCTATAAATTATTCTAGAGTATTGAAGCTCTTCCACATCCTATAAATAATTTAATATAATACTTCAACTTACCAATGAAGTCCCCTCACAGTGAGCAGTTACATAATTTTACTCAAGCTCTCTAGCTCAATAGATATCAAGTATTTAATATGAAGTGTATTAACTTCAACAGGTAGAGCTTTAGGAAACTACTGTAATGTATCCTATAGACAGGTGGTTCTGGCGATCATCTGAGAGATCAACATTTCAGTCCCTGCTCTATAGGAGGTAGAATGAGGAACTGAACCCAGATCTTCCAAAACACAGGGGTAATGGTCAGATGAAGGGGTACCAATTCCTCTTTTATACAATTTGGTTAATCAAGTCCTATTTGTTCCTACTCTGAGTCCTGTAGGCACTTCTGGAAATGACACTTGCAACTTCCATTTTGTGAGGAAAAATTCTGTAGGTTGTTACCTAGAGGGCACATCCATGGTGCTCTCTTGGGCAGCATGGCATTGTTCTTCTTTGATTCTTTGTTCACCTTAAGGTCTACACAAGAAGAGTGTGACTGTGATTTATGTGTGTAAAACAATAGAGACTGGAATTTTCAAAAAAAGCCCAAGGAAGCTGGGCACCCAAATCACTTTCAAATGCAGTTTCTGTTTAGTCAGTGGGAGTTTTACCCTGAGTAAGGTCTGAGTAAAAGTGGAGTACAAACCAAAGGATTTGTATATTAAGAACTGTGTTGGGTATTAGCATTGGTTATGAAGGCATATAAGACAACATCTATGGGCCAGCACAGTTGATCCCAAGCTGTGGTTCAATGTCTTGCAAGGGTGTATGAATGAGTTTTTTAAAGGTCTCTAGGTGACACAAGACACAGCTAAGTGCCTAGCTGCACCCAAATCCCATTCAAAGGAAGTTACAAGATTGGATGCTTTTGATAATCCCAATACGAATCTGATCAAGCTGGATATTTAGGTGCCTAAATATCGTTATAAGTCTAGCCCTACAGGATTCTTTCTTCTGGTCTAGAGAGAAGAATATTTTGGAAACCAAGAACTAAGGAGACAGAACAGGATAGAGTGCCTCTCTCACAAAATGGACTAGAGATGAAAGTTGGAAGACCATTGGCCTATTAGTTAGAAGGCTAAAAGGGATGAAGGCAGGATTCTATCTCAGAAAACTTCACATTGTACAAGGCAAAGAATTTGAGGAGATTATTTAAAGGCTGAATCTGAGGGAGATCAGTCTGACGTGGTTTTACATTTTCAGCTGAGTTCAAGAAAGTTAGGCACCCAGATCCCATTGACTGTCTGCTAACTACCTTAGGCTCTTTGAAAAATCTCAACATGTATATGTAATTAGATGAGGAAATAACAACAAAGGAGATGGTAGGTAGGCTGTCTTGCCAAGAGAGTATATGATGGGGTAAACTAAACTAGGCTACTTGTGACTTTAACGTCCACCTTGTATGCCTCACAGTATTTGTGCTATATTCCAGCCTTTAAAAAATCCTGCAGAGCAGGGGCATCAAATTTATGGTCCATAGGCTAAATCCAGCCCACCAAGCGCACTGATCTGGCCCATGGAGCTGCTGCCTGGGTTGTGCCTAGGAGCTACCTGCAAGAGCAGCAAACAGCAAAGACTGGCTGCCACCACTGTTCTGCAGAGCAGGGCAAGGCATGCTTCTGACTCACTCACATGAGCCAAGCCACAGCATAGGAGACTAAAGGAAGCACTCCAGCTAATCCTGGCTCAGCTTGCTGTGGTCTGCCAACCAGAGTCTCAGTCACAGCAGGCTAGGCCAGGCTTCCAAAGAGCCACTGCACTGTCCTGCATCACAACTGCACATTTTCAGTCAACATGCTAATTTGATTGACAGCACACTGCGCAAATCACAAATAAGAAAGGAAAAGGTGGCTGGGGCCTACGTGTGAACAAATCAATCAAAGGCTTGCCAGGGCTGAGCCCCAACAAAGACCAGCATACCAAATGATTGACAGTAAGTTGATGGGGACATGGTGGGGGGGAGGCAGGATGCCAGCCTGCCTGTGGCTGTGACTGAGACAGATTGTCTGTGGCCAGCATGCAGTAAGAGAAGTGGGAAGGAAAGGGGGTCCAAGAGCTGCACAACAGGGGAAGGTAAGCCTATGAGCCAGTGTGGCAAACGGGAACCCAGAGGGCAGAGAAAAGTGAAGGTGTCAGAGTGTCTGCAGGGGAGGGGAGCCCATGTTGCTCTGAACATGGCAGGGGAAAGGGCCAGGGAGCCCATTTAGACATATGACCTCTGTCAGGTTTTCCAACCTTCATTGTGGCCCTGCAGGTTGAATGAGTTTGACACCTCTGCCTTAGAGGAACTCTGTCAGTGCCCCAGACCCCTGACTTTTCTTTGTGTGTAGGCCATACAGACTTTTATACCATGAGCTTTATTCAGTGAGTCCAGTTGAGAGAGATGCCTGGTCACAGATGTTTATGCTGTTCAGAGATACAAGAGCCTGAGCAAACATTCACAGTGGCACCAGGAAGACTTTTCAACTGGAACACAGTACTGTGGGTCCCTGTGCTGGTGTAGAGAATCACGGCTCACAATACATCTGAGCCCAGCCAGCACTCCACCCAGACAAGATGACACAGAATCCAGTTTTGTCTCTCTCTCTCTCTGTCTCTTTGTCAGTCCTAGGTGAGGGCGACAAAACTGCCCTTAACCCAGATTCCTGACACCGCTTGGCCCATCCTCCTCCTCCTGCAGCCCAAGGCAGAGTTCACATACTTCACCTGCCTGAGTTTTCTGTGAGTAGGTGTAAATTGGTCAGTACTTGTGGCTCCCATTGTCTTTCTGTATCTTCCACTGAAGTGGGTTAGTTCCACATGGTCCTTTGTGATTCATAACCACCGACCCAGACACTAAAATCCTCTGCAGCACAGAGCATGAGTCACAAGATGTGCAGGTAGCCAGTCAGGAGCCAGGGGGCTGCTGCATGTCAAACTTTTCAGGCAGAACTTCTCGTGGTCTCTGTCCCCAGTGAGATATAAGAATTAGAGAGTAAGCTGTGGTTGGGTCGCTGCCTAGCAAATTTAGCTACCTCCTAGCTTTACAGGTCTGGGTTTTACATTGGGTCTTACATTGAAACAGATAGAACTGCCCTGGTTTAGGGTTTTATAGTCAGTGGGAGAATTAATAGGATTTGGGCACCAAGCTCCTTTGAAATCCCAGATGTGATCTGACAACTGTGATAACCCTTCATTGCTCATGCAGACTGAACTCAATCTGTTATCCAAGATTTGTACAGCCAGTGTATTTTTTTAGGTTTTCCGAAAACACACACACACAAGCACCCACCCCACATACATACACCTACAGTAAGAGCTATGGTAGTGACTTATTGCTCTGTCAGGGGCTTGACGCATGAACTGTGTGCTCAGGACCTCAGAACCTAGGTGGCTGGTGGTGGCAGAAGTGGGAGTAAGGTACTTGACTGCAGAGGGTGGCCAGAGTGGGAATAAAAGGCGTGCCTATGGGGTCTTTGAGCTGGCCAGGGATGTGGGACATAAAGGGGGGGAGGCTAGAGAGGCTGGCCAGAGTGTAGGGTCAGAGATCTGAGTGGGCACGGCTGGTCAAGGTTAAAATGAGAATATCTGGGGAGATCTGGCTATGTTAGGGAGCCCATGCAGACACATGGCCCATGTCAAGTTTACTGCCCTCCTCTGTGCCCCTCTCCACTGGGTGAGTTTGACACCTCTGCCTTAGAGGAGCTCCATCAGTGTCCCAGAGCCCTGACTTTTCTTTAAGTGAGAAGCCTAGATGGAGTTGTTGGGCAGAGTTTATGGGCAATGGCTGGGGGGTCTGGCAGGCTGGAGGTAGATGGTCAAAGTGGGGATGAGAGGCCTGGGTGAAGGAGATGTTTAGAGGTAAGGGGTCTTGTGAGTTGTGCATGAAGTCAGACTAGATGATCATAATGGTCCGTTCTGAGCTGAAGGCTTGAGTCTATAAATGCCCTTGATGGTCGTGTTTGCATGTGCATTTATTTCAGACTGTTGAATGTAATTACAGATATTGGGGTGCAGGGAAGTCAGACTGTTTTTTGTGGTCAGTATGAAACTATGACCGTTCTTCCACAAAGTGCTACACTTAGGGATACACCTGCATTCCTATGCAACCTCACTGAGGTCAGTGGGGCTGCATTTGAGCACACTGTTGAGGCAGCACCTTCAATATTTGGGATGACAATTTCTCAAGAAAAAAGCACAAGGGGCAGGATGTACAAAAGCTGCATCTTCCTCTTGGTGGCCAAATGTATAATTTGCCTTCAAAGTACAAATCCAAGAATAACTCAAACAAACACAGTATAGCCCTCTCCTATATAGGCATAGGACATTCAAATCCCCATAGAAACTTTGAGCAAGCTTGGCTTTTGTACTATTGACTGCAGTGAAACTACTTGTGTGTATAAAGTATGAAAGCAATCAGCAATCAAAACAGGTCAGAGGACCCTCTCAGGCACTTAGCAACCCCACAGGATGTTGACTGAAAAGTTTTCTCAAGGCTTCTTTGACTTCCTTGTTCCTCAGGCTGTATACAATGGGATTGATCAGTGGAATCACCATGGTGTACAGGACGGAGAAGGCTTTGTTTAAGTCTGGCCATTGGTAGGCTGTGGGAGCTGTGTAGACAACCATCAGAGTGCCATAGAACACAGAGACCACAATGAGGTGAGAGGAGCAGGTGGAGAAGGCTTTCTGCTTCCCTTGTGCAGAAGGGATGTTCAGAATGGTGGAGATGATTTTGTAGTAGGACAGCAGGGTTAAAAGGAAGGGGGAGAAGGACACAAGAAAGGCTATGATGAATGCTGGTATCCTGACGAGGCTGGTGTCCCCACAGGAGAGCTTAAGGATGGGGGTCAGGTCACAGAAGAAGTGGTCAATCTCATTGGAAGCACAGAATGGTAGCCTAGAAACCATGGGCACGGTGACCACCGGTGAGAGGAACCCTATGATCCATGACCCCGCTGCCAGCTGAAAACAGAGCTGGAAGCTCATGGCAGAGGCATAATGCAATGGTTTGCAAATGGCCAAGTAGCGGTCGTAGGACATGGCAGTGAGTAGAAAACACTCAGCAACTGCTAGAGAGCCAAAGATGTAGAACTGCAGGAGGCAAGAAGAGAAGGAAACCTCTTCTCGCACAACCAGGAGGGTTTTCAGCATCTTGGGGGCAATGACGGTAGTGTAGCAGACTTCCAGGACAGAGAGGTTGCCCAGAAAAAAGTACATGGGATTGTGCAAGCTGTGGTTACATGATACTGTCACCATGACCAGTATATTCCCAATGAGTGTTACTATATAGATAGACAGAAACACCATGAATACAGGGAGCTTCAGCTCTTGAAGGTCTCCAAATTCCAGGAGGATGAACTCTGTGATGGTTGTTTGATTTTCCACTTCTACACCAGGCATTTCTTTACCTAGGGAAAAAAAATAGAAGATCATTGTTAATTCTGAAAACAGTTATTTATTAATAATAATTAGTATTAATGTGTATTATTGTAACACATATACACTGTGGTCCTGTACCAAGACAACATTGTACTAGGTGATGTTCAAACACCGAACTAAAGGGAATTTGTCCCTCAAGAGGTTTACAGTCTAAGACTAGAGACAACAGATGGACAAAGGAATACAAGGAAACAATGAGGTTGTATTCTTTGATTTCAAGGCCAGAAGGGACCATTGTATTACTAGGCTGCATTAGCAAGATCGTTGCCAGCAGAGGAAATAATTATTCCCCTCTATTCTGCAAAGGTGAGGTCTCATTTGGAGTACTGTGTCCAGCTTTGGGCCCCCCATTTCAGAAAGGATGTGGACAAATTGGAGAAAGTCCAGCGGAGGGCAACAAAATGACCAGGGGGCTGGAGAGTATGATTTATGAGGAGACACGGGGGAACTGGAGTTGTTCATATGCAGAGAAGAATAAGGGGAGATTTGATAGCAGTCCTCTACTACCTGAAAAGAGAGTTCCATGGAGGATGGAGCTAGGCTGTTTGCAGTGATAGTAAATGACAGAACTAGGAACAATGGTCTCACATTGTAGTGGGAGAGGTTTAGGCTGGGTATTAGGGGAAAATGTTTCACTAGGAGGATGGTGAAGCACTGGAAAAGGTTACCTAGGAAAGTGGTAAAATTTCTATCCTTAGAAGACTCTAAAGTGCAGCTTGACAAAGCCCTGACTGGGATGATTTAGTCAGGGTTGGGTCTTCTTTGATAAGGGGGTTGGACGATGACCCCCTGAGGTTCCTTCTAACCCTCATCATCTATGATTCTATGACTGTGTTCATCTAGTTCAGAGATATCAAACTCATTTGCTACCTTGGGCAAGATTTGAATTAAATGTGCTTCAAGTTGATGATGCATAGCATAAATCAAAATGCTAGGCATAACCATTTTGTAGTGTTATATTTTATTTTCTAGATCTCAG
Source organism: Podocnemis expansa (assembly GCA_007922195.1). NCBI lineage: Eukaryota > Metazoa > Chordata > Testudines > Podocnemididae > Podocnemis > Podocnemis expansa. The sequence continues at coordinate 47,089,158 of ML681991.1, forward strand.
TGATATAAAAACAATAGCAAATTTATTTCTACAACTACTACTGTTCTATGATTAAAAGAACTGATCGCTGATTAAGAATTATAGTTTTTATTTACTGCTATTGCTGCTTCCTGGAACCTGACATCTACTACCACTGGTTGAAGTATAATTTGATGGGTCCCAGAACCCTCCTAATCTCCAAGCCCTCTTCCTCTATTGTTCAGGTCGTCTTCATGCATGTGAGGGCCCCAGCCCAGGTAGGTATTTGCAATCACTTCTCAATATTATCTGCATCGGTTTTTGCTCCACAGAAATATTTATAATTTCATATGACATTTATGTCTCCATCAGTTATTGTCACAAATTAGCAAACACCAAATAACAGAAAGTATTGTGATTAACAGCATAATAATTAAATAAAACATGATATGTAACTGACTGATCACAATGCAAGACATAAGCAGAAACAATTAAGACGAACAAAAACACAAAACTGCATTTATTGCTTGCACTAAAATACAGATACACAAAATTTCATTAATATCAACATACATACATTTTGGGTTGAAGCCAGCTTCAACCAAAGCAGTTTATAGAATCAATTAATATTTTTCCATTGTCTGCCACATTGACTTCATTGTTGCACCTTCATCTGGAAGTCCAGTCTTTCTTGAGAGACCCTGAGTGCTAGTTGCTGCTCTCCGGTTTAAAAGTATCCATGATTTGATATACTTTATCCATGATTTGACATACTCCCACAATGCAAATTGAGGCTTGTGAGCTTTGTGGGGCCCTGGAATGGAGCTCTCGTACATTCTGCTTTACTTTAACCCCTGGTATCAAGGGAGAATGCTGCATTCTACCTTATTATTCTACTTTCAGGGGCCCTAGAAAACTGGCCCCTAAAATTTGTGGGCCCTGGAATGGCGTTCTGTTGAGTTTCTCCTTACTTTAACCCCTGCAAGCCCTTCTGATGCCCCCAGTCCAGACCCACAGCACCCTGCTAGCCCCTGATGCCTGTCAGCACAGCAGTCCCTTCTATCTGGCCCTAGGGCTCCACGGTGAAGCCCCCAAGGAGCTCTGGTGCCTGTGTGGCCACCCCTTCTGTGTCTGGCTGGCCCTCCCTATCTCCTTGTGCTCCCACTCCAGCTCCATCGCCACCACATTGTGGTAGTGGTGCTCCTGGCCCCAGCACAACTGGCAGATGTAGGCCTGGTCAGTGTGGCAGAAGGTCTCCAGCGAGTGGATGTGCCGCTTGCACAGGCTGTTCTTGGTGTGGCGTAGCAAGGGCACCAGGTGGTGGCTCTGGAAGGCCGGGCTGCACAGGTGGGGATACAGGTGGAGAGTGCAGAATGAGGCCAGACACACCAGGTACGATTGCACCACCTTTGCCCTCTCGCCCTCGGGGCAGACATCGCACAGCAAGGTTGGTGCCTCCTCCTGTCCCACCCACTGGGGGGTGCTGCAGGGCTTGGGTGGCCCAGCCACTTCCTCTCCCAGGTGCGCCAGGGCCATGGGCAGTGACTAGAAGAGCTGCAGCAGCTCACAGAACAGGTGGTTCTTGCAGAGCTGGAGGCTGGCCGGGAAGGAGTCCTGGCACAGTGGGCAGCAGGGAGCACCCTGCCCACTACCTGCCCCACTCCCCAGCCACTGCCAGTGTGCCCCCAGGTAGCCCAGGAAGAAGTTGTGGCCACAGGGGAGGGTGACTGGTTCCTTCAGGGTGTCCAGGCAGATGAGGCAGCCAAAGAGGCTGTCCTGATGGCCAGGCAGGCTGCCACTGGCCGATCCACTCTCCATGCTGTGCCTGGCCGAGAGATGCTGGTTCTTGCCCCTGGGGGCAGCCGGCTCCGTCCAAGAGGATTTGATGCCAGTGGCCACAGCCCTGGGGTGGGCCAGCTCTGGGGGAGGGGTGCCTCTGCTGCAGGGATTTCCCGAGAAAGAGACCGGGGGTAGCCCCCTCCATCAGGTCAGGGACTGTAAGGGGGAAAGCACCAGAATGTAGCATTCTGTCCCATTATTCTATTTTTAGGGGCCCCAGAACACAGGCCCTTAAAATGTGTGGGTCCCGGAATGGCATTCTGGTGCTTTCCCCCTTACTGTAACCCCTGCCTCTACTTTGAACCACTACGTCAAAATCTGGAGCAAGGGACTGGGCTGTGACAAGCTTGAGTATTGAATTCAGGTGTGCATCAGCAAGTTGCAAACAATATCTTGACTTGATGTTCATTACTGGAAAAAAGCTGTTCATAGACATACACTGTCCCAAACATGGACAGAATTTTTTAAGCAAAAGACTTCAGCATGGGATAACTTGGTCCTTCATACTGATAAAATGTTCTAGCATCACTACTAGAAAATTTATACCTCAAAACAGAATCACACTATAACTCAATTTAATATCCCCCCTTAGCTCCATTGAGACCTCATGTGCATTGGCAGAAAATAAGTTATGGAAAGTTGCAAAGTCATTCTCAAGAAATCAGAAAACTTTGCTTGGAATTTATTTCTTAAGTTGGGAATTTTGCTGCTGTACTTTTTTTTGTGAGAGCATCACAGTGAAACTCAGCTATGTAATTGTGTTCAGGTTTTAAGGTTGGAAACTTCCAGATTATTATCTGGAATCTGCTCTTCACAAAACTGAAGCTTAATCTCAAAAGCATGAATGCTGTCAAAAACATCTGTCATGTATTTGTCACACCACTGCAACTTTGCATTGAGACAGTTCAGATGTTCCATGACGTCCACGAAAACAAGATCTTGAAGCCATTTTTATCCTGTAGTCCAGGCACACTTTTTTTTCTGATTAAAAAGTAATTGTATTTCACAATGCAATTCATAAAAGTATTTAATACAGCTCCCCAATTTAGCTAATGAAGATTAATGTAATATGGTTACCCATGAGGTTTCTGTTATTTCCAGAAAGCAGTTGAACTGTCTTTCGTTAAGACCTCTTGCTGATATAAAATTAACCAATTTTATGACACCCAAAACATAATCCAGCTTCAGTGTATTACTACACAGTGTTTCTTGGTGTAAAATCCAATGTAGATTACAAAACCAATATTGTGGATAGACAGCAAGTAATTTTGTTTTTGTTGCCACTCCAGCTTTTCTCCCCACCATTTGTGGTGCTCCATCTGTAGTCAGACTCACAGCTTGCTAACCAAATCAGGCCCTTTATCCAGGGCTCAATCACCTGCGCATCTACCACTGTGATATATGTCATCATGTGCCAACAACACTTCTTTGCCAAAAACATTAGCCAAACTGGACTGTCTCTGCGCAAAAGAAATAAAGGGACACAAATCAGACATCAAGAATGGTAACATTCAAAAACTAGTAGAGACCACTTCAGTCTCCCTGGACATTCTGTAACAGACATGAAAGTTACAGTACTGAAGCAAAAGAATTTCAAAAACAAACTAGCATGAAACTGCAGAGCTGTAGTTCATATGCAAACTTGATAACATCAGACTGGATCTGAATAGGGGCTTAAAATGGCTAACTCAGTACAATAGGTCATTTCCACTTTTAACATTCTCATCTTCTCATCTATTGTTATTAAAGGCCCACATCGGCTGTGTTCACACAGCATTTTTGTTTCAAAACAACCAGGTTGTTTCAAAACAAAAAAAAACATGTTCACACAACGCACAGTTGTTTCAAAACAACAGTGTTGTTTTGAAACAAGTTAAACCCCATTTGGGGGCGAAACAACCTTGTTTTGAAACTGTTGTTTTGAAACAATGCATGTGAACATGTTGTTTTGGAACAAGGTGTTCTGAAACAACGCTTGAAGGGCTGCCCCCTCAGCACCCTGGCCAGGTAACCCTCAGCACCCTGGCCAGGGTGCTGAGGGGTGTCCCGTGGCCGGCAGAGTGGGGCTGCAGGCACTGGCAGGGTTCAGCGCTGGGCTGCGGTGATCCCCGCCAGTGCCTGCAGCCCCCTCCCCAAGCAAAATAGCATGTTCAAACTGTGAACTTGCTATTTCATTTCCCCCCTTTTTCCTTATTTCGAAGTAACTTTTTGTTAATTCGGCATAAGTTATTTCCAAATAAGGTGTTATTTCGATATATGCTGTTTCAAAACAACTTATATCAAAATAGCCCCGTGTGTGAACACAGCCATCCAAACTTTTTGAATTAAACCAGCTTGTTTGGTTTGCTGAAACAGACCAACAGACTACTCCTCTGCAACTGTTTGAACTGACCTTGTGATTCACCCTTCTCTGCAGATGTATATATACTAACATACTGCAGTTTCCATTTCATGCATCTGAGGAAGTGGGATTATGCCCACAAAAGCTTTTGTGATAAATAAATTTGTTAGCCTTTAAAAGTGCCATAAGATTCCTTGTTAGTCTACACCTAATTTGTCCAAAGTTACCATCAAATTACTGAAGATATTCTCACCTGTTGTGTGTTTTATCAGAACCACTGCTACAAACTCTTCTGTTATGTATATATTTTTATCTGCATCATAAATGATAACTGCAAACTGTGCCACATCAGTAGCATCCATACTGTCATCAGTTGCAACTGACAATAAATACATGGACTTGACTTTGTCCTTTGACAGTTAAGGCTTTCTGAGAAATCACTGATTCCCTCAGCAACCATGTTTCTCAAGAGATTTATATTTGTAAACACTTGCCATTTTGCTGGGCATATTAATTGTGCACTCATTAACATCCATTTCTTTATAATTTCAACATTCAAAAAAGGTTTAGATGACCATCCTAGTTTGTGCTCAGTCATGTAGCTTGGCCTAACTGCATCTTTGCTTACTTGAAGGATGTTTGTAAATAGTGACTGCTACTGTTTCAAGAAGGTTTCCAGTTCAAAAAATTTGCCCTCATGCAACTTCCCAATTTATTTATCATACTTCTCATCATGTTTTGCATCATAGTGCCTCTGAATGTTATACTCTTTGGCAACAGCTACATGTGGCATACAAATCAAGCACATCAGCTTTCCATTCTCTTTGGCAAAGAAATATAAATTTCTCCACTTCTCTTGAATGATACAATATTCTTCATCTAGTTTTCTTTTCTTTGATAACATAATTGTGATGTATTGTTTGTCTAAATTGCTTAGCTATAAAACCTCCTACAATGTGTGGAACCATCAAAGTTGGCTGGTATTTTACTTTGCAATGCTATACTGATATTTTTATGACATCTTCTTTGGTTTATAGGGTAAATGAGTAATCCCAAAATGGTGCACTAGAAGAGATAAACCTTTACTAGGCACCATAGAGCCAAGGTGCATATATCTTTCAGTTTGAACAAATCTAATATAACAATTGGCTTCTGTCTTTCCTAAGTTTTTGCCCGTACATTTTTTGTACAGTACTTCTGGAAAGAAGGTGGCAATAGCAACTGGAATGAGAGAAGGTGGTAAACTGTCAGCAGTTGAGGGAAGATTTTTCTGCAAATGAAAGCAGCTTGTGTTAAGAAGTGGGCAGGCAATAAAGAAGTAGCAGTTCTGTTCCCCATGATGTTGCAAGACCACACTTTCTCCCTTTTCTTGCAGCACAGTCTTACACAAACAGCGCTCCACGCTGGGAGACTTGTACATGTTTGTGGCATCACAGAGAGCTGTGTATGCAAAACTCTGCTCTGCGATGCCACACCACCACACTTTCTCTCTGTTAGGGAGAGAAGAGTGGTTTTGTGGCATCGCAGAGTGTGGCCTCTTTTAGAGGGAGAAAGCATACAGGTGCTACACAGGCTGGATCGATGAGGGTGGTGGATTGTATTCAGTCTGTGAGCTGTGTTTTTGACATCACAATCTACTCTGTCTTCCTGTATAACACAGGCCAGAGGATGTTCCCAAAATGATTCCAAGAGCAGTTCTTTTTGGGAAAAAAAATTCCAACCTTGCTTTAAAAAATCACCAGTGATAATTTACCATGGCCCTCAGTAAATTGTTGCAATGGTAAATTGCCCTCACTAATAAAGATTTACAACAGTATTACTAGTAAAAATTTACAACAGTGTTTCCAGTTTGAATTTATCATGCCTCAACGTCCACTTATCAGGTCATGTGTAACTTTTTCTGCTAAACCAGTGAGCTCATTATTAAATGTTTATTCCCCATGTAGATACTTATAGACTGTATTCCAGTCACCCCTTGCCCCATTCTTTATTTAGCTAAATATGTTGAATTCCTTGGCTATGTCTACACTGCCAAATTAGTCTGGACTAAGGAAGCTTAGTCCAGACTAATTTATCCCTTGTATACACTAGGCTTTGCCTAGTTCTAACTAAAAAATTTCTTAGTTCAAATTAGGCAAAGCTTAGTCCGAACTAGTTGGTACCAATGTTTAGTTCAGACTTCCGTACTTAGTTCGAATTTTAGTTTGAACTAAGTGCGGGCAAGACCTGAACTAAGGGTCAGTTTGAACTAGCCACATGTTCTAGTTCTAACTAAAACATTAGTTCAAACTAGAACGTATGGCTAGTTTGAACTAAGAAGCCACGGTTAGTTTGAACTTAGCCTAAGGTTAGTTCGGACTAACCTCAGACTTTTTTAGTTCGGACTAGCAAGTCCAGACTAAAACTGCTGATGTAGACATAGCCCTTGAGTTATTCAGTATAAAGGATGTTTTCTAAACTCTAATGGATCTTTTCTGAAGCCTCTTTGACTGATCAATATTCTTCTCAAATCTTGGGCACCCGTGCTCGACAGACTATTCCAGCACTACTCATGCACAGAGGTAAAATAACCTCTCTGCTGCTACTGGAGATTCACTTGTTTATGAATCCTAGGGCTGTATTAGATCATTTGGCCACAGCATCATACTGGAAGTTCACAGTCACTTGACAGGCACTTATCTCTACACATCGACAGGCTCCTAAGTTATATATGTGCTTTTCATGATTTTACCTAAGAGGTAGTCAAAGAAAAGAGTGATTTAAAAATTTTAAAAACTTACTTTCTTGAAAAAAAATGAAATTCTGAAGTTGTCTTCATTTCACTCATTTTTCCTATTTTCAATATACTTTTGCATAATTCTGTTTGGCTTTTTTGTTTCAATTTCCTATGGAAAAATAATTTTGATAAAAGGCCATTTTTCAGCCAAGAAAAAAAAAGTTCAAAAAATTTTCACCAGCTGTACTGTGGACTTAAGAGGAGTTATTTCAGATGTATAGGTCTGTTAAGCCATATCAGAGTCTAGCTCTTTGCTTTCATTGCTAAGTTCTTTTATAATACAAATATAAAGTGAATAAAAGAACCCATACACTATGTTCTGCACATGAATTGACTAACCTATACAGAGACTTCAAGTATTTTGACAGTTAGTAGGGTACAGTATTGTCAAATAGAGTAGAAAATAAGGTGTTTACACTTAACTTAAAATGATCATATTGTACCTTGAAAAATGGGGTGTCCAGAATGCATCATTTCAACTCTTCAGAAATTCAGTAGTCAGTGGATCTAACACTTCTGACTGTTTTCTCTGTGCATATGAAGTTATGTCAACAAATGATTTCCTGTAGTGGTTTCAAAATGTGGAGAGGGACATAGTCAAGAATATCTGATAAAGAATTGCCTTTATCTGCAGGCAATAAAGAAATTGAAGACTATGGCCCAATCTTATTTACCTTGTTTATCTTATTAATGATTATACATCAGGGAAATTCTAGGAGCAGCCTGAGAGCTGCATGGTGTAAACAACACTGATCCACTGTGTTGCAATTATATTCCCAAGTGGAAATACTGAAATTTTGCTTGACAGATCAAAGCTCTGGCAGATGAAAATGAACGATAGACTACACACTCTAGCCCAACAGCAGCATGTATTTCAGGAAATGCAGGACATTTGGATAATTGTGCATGGTTTTGGGCCCACAGCAGAATAAGCATGTGGACAAATTAAAGAGAATCCAATGGAGGGCAATAAAATGACTAGGGGGATCGAGCACAAGTCATATGAGGAAAGATTGAGGGAACTGGGCATATTGGCCATGTCTACACAGCAGGCTTAAGTTGACTTAAGCAGGCTTAATCTAATTTAAGCAATGTCAGGGCTATATTTAGAATTTATTAAGTCAACTTAAGCGTTGTTTAAGTCAGCATAATTCCTGCCCTGGAAGTTGACTTAAACTTTTAAATCAATATTACAGGGCAGGAAGGGTCAGGCCCCACCCAGGCCCCACCTCTTGACCCACCCCAGGTCCCAATTGGGCTCCGGGGCCAGATCCAGCTCCAGGGACCCAATCGGGCCCCAGCCACCACCAGCAAGCATCTGGGAACTCGATCCAGCTCCCAGCCCCTTGCTGTAGGTGGCGGAGGCTAGAAGGCAACTCGTGCCACCTGCAGCAAGGGGCTTGGATCCTCATCTGAATCCCAGTCCCTTGCCACAGGCAGCAGGGGGAGGGAGCCAGCTGTGCCAAAAGGCTGACTGGGCTGTCTCCCCGCTGGCAGGTTTTCTGCGAATGGGGAGTCAGCCCAGTGATCCAGCCTGGTCAATTTCACCGGATACTCCTGAGATCAAGAGTGGTCTGTGAAATGGATCAGGCTGCCAAGCTGTCTGTGGCAGCAGCAAGCCACTCGGGGCTGGACTGAGCTCCAAACCACTTGCAGCAAGTGTCTTGGGGCTGTCTCCAGCTCCACTCTCCTTGCTGCTTGTGGCAGGAGCCAGCTCCGTGTTGCTTGCCACAGGTGCTTAGGGCCTGCTTTGAGCCCCTTGTCAGAGTTGGATCTGACTTCCAGTCACCTGCCGGTACTGGCAGGAACCCTATCAGGCCCCTGGAGCCAGATCAAGGCCCCGGAGCCAGGTTGCACCCTGGAGCATAGAAGGGGGCGGGGCCCAAGCCCATGCAGGGATAAGTCTATTAGGCTGTGTTCACACAGCATTTTTGTTTCGAAACAACCAGGTTATTTTGAAACAAAAAAAAAAAATGTTCACACCATGCACAGTTGTTTTGAAACAATGGGAACTCATTGTTTTGAAACAACAGTGTTGTTTCAAAACAAGTTAAACCCCATTTGGGGGCGAAACAACCTTGTTTTGAAACCGTTGTTTCTAAACAATGCGTGTGAACACGTTGTTTCGGAATAAGGTGTTCCAAAACAACATTTGAAGGGCTGCCCCCTCAGCACCCTGGCCCGGGGCTCCTCCCCGCCCTTGCCTGCGGCCCCGCTCTGCAGCTTCCCTCTGCAGGCACCCTCTGCAGGCACCCGCGGGGTTCAGCACTGGGTTGTGCTGAACCCTGCCGGTGCCTGCAGCCCCCTCCCCAAGCGAAATAGCATGTACACACTGTGAACTTGCTGTTTCATTTCCCGCCTTTTTCCTTATTTTGAAGTAACTTTTTGTTAATTGGGCATATGTTTTATTTCAAAATAAGGTGTTATTTCAATATAAGTTGTTTCAAAACAACTCATATCGAAATAACCTCCTGTGTGTGAACACAGCCTTAGTGTAGACATACCCCTAAGTTGACTTCGCAAGGTTGACTTTAAATCGACTTAAGTCCACCTTGTGAAGTACACTTAAAATTGCCCCCTAATGTAGGCATAGCCATTTAGTCTGCAGAAGAGAAAAATAAAGAGGATTTGATAGCAGCCTTTGACTACTTTGAAAGGGGTTACAAAGAGAATTGAGGCTGTTCTCAGTAGTTGCAGATAAGAGAACAAGGAACAATGACCTCAAGTTGCAATCAAGTCTACGCTGGATATGTGAAAAAATGTTATCCCTTGGAAGGTGGTGAAGCAATGGAATGGGTTACCTAAGGAGGTGGTGGAATCTCCATTCTTAGAGTTTTTCAAGACCCAGCCAAACAAAGCCCTAGCTGGGATGATTTAGTTGTGGTGGTCCCTGCTTTGGGAAAAGGATTGGACTAGACTTCCTGAGATACCTTCCAAACTTCATCTTCTATTAATCGCTGATTCTATGTTATCCTAACTGCATAGCAAGCCCAGGAATGAGTATAAAAGCCACAGAGCCACCAAATGACTGCAGAATAGTCATAACTGCTGAACTGGATAAACTCAGGTACCAACATCAGTGCTGCTGGAAAGTCCTTCACTATCTTCAAAGGACCTATCCTCCAACCCCCTTGAGAGAGTACAGAAGTGCTATTCTCTTCATGTGTACAGGCAAGGAACCAAAGTGCTACAATGATCAATACTTTCCTCAACACAGCTTTCACATGCCCACAAATGTCTTTCCCAATATCGGGAGTACCTCATACATGGCACAAAATAGCCCTGTAAGACCTATGTGAGTGAAACCAACCATTACACTCCTGAAGGGACTCACACCAAAAACAATAAAAGACAAAAACATCCTCAGGTGAAAACTTTTCACAAGACAATCACCCCATATCCATTTCTTCAAAGGAACCGTCAATAGAGTCCAGAAGTTGACATTCATAACTTCATTAAATACTAAAAATCATGAACAAGAATGTGAAATTATGGCTTGTTACAACAATCTGTAGCGCACTACTTGCCATTGGGGTTCCTTAAGATCACTGGTACTCAACTTTTTTGTGTTCTACAGGCAGACAATCCCTCTTCCTTGGGGCTGAGACACATTGATTAAGATAAAGTAATGAAGAAGCATATGGCATTTGACTCAGAGATTCTAATGCCAGGAAGGACCACTGTCATCTTCTAGCCTTTCCACCCGAATAGCAAAAGCCATAGAGCTTCTGCAAAGTAATTCCTCCAGCATATCTAGGACACTTCCCACTTTCTATTTTTCCAGTTGCCAGCCCCTGTGCCAGCCCTGCCCACTGCACCCTCAGCTGGTGCTGGGGGTGAGACTAGGCCTCCAGTTCAGGGCCATCGAGTCCAACTCCCTGCCAAATAAAGCAGGACCACTCCCACTAAATTATCCCAGCTAGAGTTTTCTCCATCCAGGCCTTAAACATCTCCAAAGACAGAGATTCCACCACCTCCCTAGGTAGCCCATTCCAATGCTTTACCACCCTCCTAGTAAGAAAGTTTTTCCTAATATCCAGCCTCGACCTCCCCAGCTGCAACTTGAAACCATTGCTCCTTGTTCTATCCTCTGTTACTACTGAGAACAGCCGAGCTCCATCCTCCTGGGAGCATCCCTTCAGGTAGTTGAAGGTTGCTATCAAATCCCCTCTCAGTCTTCTCTTCTGCAGGCTAAATAAGACTAGTTCCTGCAGTCTTTCTTCCTAGGGCTTGTGGTCCAGCCCCTTGATCATTTTTGTTGCCCTCCACTGGACTCTTTCTAATTTGTCCACGTCCTTTTTGTAGTGGGGAGCCCAAAACTGGACACAGTATTCCAGATGCGGCCTCACCAGTGCTGAATAGAGGGGAATGATCACATACCTTGATCTGCTGGCAATGCTTCTTCTGATGCAGCCCAGTATGCCATTGGCCTTTTTGACAGCAAGAGCGCACTGTTGATTCATATCCAGCTTCCCATCCACCAGGACCCCTGGGTCCTTTTCTACAGTACTGCTACTTAGCTGATCACTCCCCAGCCTGTAGCAATGCATGGGGTTTTTCCGTCCCAAGTGCAGGACTTTGCACTTGTCCTTGTTGAACCTCATGAGATTTCTATTGGTCCACTGCTCCAATTTGTCAAGGTCTTCCTGAATCTTCTCACTGCCCTCCAGCGTGTCTACCGTTCCCCCCAGCTTGGTGTCATCCGCAAACTTACTGAGTGTGCAATCAATCCCATCATCCAGATCATTAATGAAAATATGGAACAGAACTGGCCCCAGGACTGACCCCTGGGGCACACCACTTGTTACTGGTTGCCAACTAGAGATGGAGCCATTGATTCCTACACGCTGAAACCGTTGATCTAGCTAGTTCTCTATCCACCTTACAGTCCACACATCCAACCCATAATTCCTTAACTTGCTGACGAGAGTGCTCTGGGAAACCATATCTAAAGCCTTGCTAAAGTTGAGGTATATTACATCAAAAGCTCTTCCTGCATCCATAAATCCAGTCATCTCATCATAGAAGGTGATGAGGTTGGTCAGGCACGATTTACCCTTGGTGAATCCCTGCTGACTGTTCTTGATCACTCTATTTCCTCCAAGTGTTTCAGGATGGATTCCTTGAGAGCCTGCTCCATGATTTTCCCAGGGATTGAGGTGAGGCTGACAGGTCTGTAATTCTCTGGGTCCTCCTTTTTGCCTTTCTTGAAGATAGGCACTATATTTGCTTTTTTCCAGTGCTTCAGCACCTCCCCCGTTCTCCACAAGTTTTCAAAGATAATGGCCAGCAGTACTGCCACCTCATAGGCCAACTCCTTCAGCACCCACGGATGCAGGTTGTCTGGCCCCATGGACTTGTACACATCCAGCTTCTTTAGGTAGTCCCTGACCTGACCTTCTGTTACCAAGGGCCTCTCTTCTTCTCTCCAATCTTACATGCCCAGTGTAGTGGGCTGGGAGCTGGCCCTCCCTGTGAAAACTGAAGTAAAAAAAGCATTGAACACTTCAGCCTTTTCCTTATCCTTCATCACGAGGATACCTGCGCTATTCAGTAAGGGACCTACACCAGCCCTGATCCTCTTCTTGTTATTGACATACTTGTAGAACCCCTTCCTGTTATCCTTCACATCCCCTTTTAGCCGCAACTCCAGTTGTCCTTTGGCCTTTCTGATTTTATCCATGCAGTCATGAGCAATATCTTTGTATGCCTCCTTAGTCATCTGTCCAAGCTTCCACTTACTTTAAGCTTCCTTTTTATGCTTTAGCTCAGTGCAGAGTTCTCTGTTAAGCGCCACTGGGTGCCTTCCACATTTGCTGTTCTTCCTGGTCATTGGAATGGTGTCTTCCTGTGCCCTTAGCAGGGTTTCTTTAAAATGCAACCAGCTGTCTTGGACACCTTTCCCCTTCAGATCAGCCTCCCAAGGGATCCTGCCCATCAGTTCCCTGAGGGAGACAAAATCTGCTTTTCTGAAGTCCAGGGTCTGTGTTTTGCTTCTTTCCTTTTTTCCATTAATCAGCATCTTGAACTCTATCATCTCATGGTCACTGCTGCCCAGGTTGCCATTAACTTCTATGTCCCCAATCAATTCTTCTCTGTTTGTGAGCAGCAGGTCAAGAAGTGCAAGGTCCCCAGCTGGTTCCTCCAGAATTTGTACCAGGAAGTTGTCCTCAACACTCTCCAAAAACTTCCTGGATTGCCTGTACACTGCTGTATTGGCCTCCCAGCAGATGTCAGGGTAATTGAAGTCCTCCATGAGAACCAGGGTCTGTGATCTAGAAACTTCTGCCAGTTGTCCATAGAATGCCTCATCCACCTCCTCCTTCTGGTCTGGAGGTCTATAGCAGACACCCACCACAACATCCCCCTGGTAGCTCTCTCCTCTAAGCTTAACCCACAGATTTTCAGCTGGCTCAGTTCCACTTCCATAATGGAGCTCTGAGCAGTCATTAGAGTTCTTTTACATATAGTGCTACTCCTCCCCCTCTTCTTCTCTGCCTGTCCTTCCTGAACAACTTATACCCATTCATGGCAGAGCTCCAGTCATGCAGACTATCCCACCACGTCTCTGTTATTCCAATTATATCATAGTTCCTTGTCTGCACCAGTACTACCAATTCTTCCAGCTTGTTTCCCAGGCTCCTCACATTTGTGTACAGGCACCTAAGATACCAGGCTGATTGCCCTACTTCCCCAAGTCGATTTTCAGTTCTATTACATCTACCTCCTTGTATTTTCTCCTGGGATTGTCCTCCTGCACCTGCCTCAGGTATTAAAGCTTCATTAGAACATTTAACATAATTATTTGATTCCCCACCCCCATGTTCCAACCGCCTTCTCTTTTATCCCTGGTGTTACAGTCCCCGTTTCCCCCAAGTTCCATCCCTTCCCCCAGGTCTCCCACATTGTCATGCTCTCTTTCCTGTCAGACTCAGAGGGCTTGCTCTGCCATGCCACCTGGAGGTGCTCCTCAAGGATCTCTTCCTGGGACCGGTGCACCAGCCAGCATCTGATGTGGACCATTGTGGCCAGGATCAGGGTTGCGGCCTCTTTGGGGCAGAAGAAAGAAGAGGGCCCCCCCATTAGGTGGTAGAGTGTGCCTTCCATCCTTTGCAGCTGATTTGCACCCATCCCTTGCCTTGCCATGTACACCTCTTTGTGACAGCGATCCCATTGAGGACCTCACCATGCTGTGAAGCATGGGTTGGGTGCAGTGCCTGAGCTACCAGTGCCCATGCATCCCTGTCCTGGGGATCTTCCCGGAGGCCTCCAGTGCTCTGGCCAGTGTTTGGCTGTGCCTCCCCTCAATGGCACCCTCTCCAATGACTCATCAGCCACAGGACCAGTTGGTTCAGAGCCCCCCTCAGCATCCAAGCTCCCACCGTTCCCCCCCCCCGAGGTTGGCCCTCCAAGCCCCACCCGAAAACACAAGCCTTTCCCTGGGTCATCTTCCCCCATAAGTCCTGGCCCACCTGTCCGCCCCATCATACCCACAGGGAGGGGGTGCTCACTGGTGCAGGGAGGGAGTTTGCCTGGATGTCCCCAGGCCCGAGTCATTGGCAGTGGGAGTGGCCTCCTCCCCAGACGCTGTAATGGCCTCTGTGCTGCCACTGTCTGGGGCAGATGTGGTGGTGCATCCCCTTGCCTGGTCATCCTCCTGCCTCAGCACCACAGCTTCATCCCCCAAGCCTTCCTCCAGGTCATCATGGATGGAGGGGGGCTTGGCAGAGTCAACAGTGTGGGCCACCCCTGCATCATGCTCCTGCTCCAGGAATGTGTCAAGCTCCCTATAATAGGGGCAGGTGGCTTAGGCTGTCCCAGACCTTCTTCTTGCCTCCCTAGGCCTGTAATACACCTGCCAAAGGTCCTTGACCTTGATTTTCACTTGTTGAGTGTCCCTGTGGTGGCCCTTTTCTGCCAGGCCCTGGGACACGGCCTGGTAAAGCTCCCAGTTGTGGTGGCTGCCGTGGAGATGTGTGTGGATTGCCTCATCACTCCATAGTGCCAGGAGATCAATTATCTCCTGGTGAGTCCATGAGGGGGCTCGCTTTCTGGCCGACACTAAAGTTGACTTTATAACCTTTCCAGAGTCACCATAGCTTTATTTAAGTTGATTTAAGTCCCCTTAAGTCAATTTAAACCCATAGTGTAGACATAGCCAGAGTGAGGTCTGAGAAATGAGGTTGCTTGCTTGTGAACTGTCCTGTAGGTAACCAGGGAACGCACACACGCTGCCTGGGACCAATTATTCACAGGAAGCTGGTATGGACTGACTCAGGAGTGAGTGGTCACCTGGCAAAGAGGGGTAAATTGGGGTTCAAGAATGGTTATCAAGAGGTCACAGTGATGCACAGGACTGGATCCAGGGAGCAGCTTGTCACACACAAAAAATCACTCATGTTGGCTCCTCCATCCTATCTATGCACACAAATACAGACATCAGTATTTCTCCCAGAGGCTGGATGAAAGCATTTTTTAAAAAGATATCTAATCCTCCCTTAGACTAGAGACTCCAACTTCTGGTGATTCCACAGCTTTATCAGAAGACTTACAAAGTTTAATTATCCTCTCTGCCAGGAAACTGCAGGGGGAATTGGATGCCTCCATCCTTCACATTCTTTAGAAACTCCCAGTCTAAATTGGTAATATACTTTCCAAACAATAGGAAGAGGAAAAGATAAAATATAAACTTCATTTACCTTCTAATATTATCTGTGGACAATAAGCAAATATATGATAAGACAAATCAGTTGTTCACTTATATAGGAAATGTCTCACTATATTACGTTAAAAAATAAATGGCATTTAATTCCCATGTTTGAAACTGTAAGATTTTATATTTACAAGAGTGTTCTAAATCTTAGGAATAATATTAGCTTCCTATAGTTAAATGTTCTTTTCAAATTAGTATAACATACATGGACTGGAAGCCAGGTCCTTTAATCTATGAAAAGACAGCCTTTCACTGCTCATCAAATGAGGTTGGGATGTCACTTAACATATAAAATATGGTCCAGCCCTTTGTGATGTCACTTCTTTAGTTCCAGAGCATTTTCACACTGTCTATAAGTTAATATGATTTCTCTCAGTAACCTTAAATATAGTTCCACCCAGGGTCTGTCTGCAATCTCTTTCACCAAAGTATATTACAAGCATTTTTTCTGGGGTTTTCAAAAAATTCTATGGAAGTTAGGCATCCAATTATAACTGAAATTAATTGGAAATCATTCTCTTACCTATCTTAGACTCATCATTGAAAATCCCAGCTAATATTCCAATAGTGGCCTCACCAGTGGTCAAGTTTCCTTCTTTCACCTACATGATATAACCTATAACACACTTTTCTTTCTCATATTATCAGTCACTTCAGCTGGTTATCCACAGAGACCTAAAAGTCATTTTCAGGTAGAAATATCTCATCCTGTATGGTCTATCTAAGATTATTCCATAGACAGTTTTATGTGGGGACAAATTGTCCCTGCCCCCATATTAAAAATTGTAAAAGGGATGGAGACACTGGACAGATAGTTGCTGTATAAAACTCTGTATGTAACTTTTATTTATAGTTCAAACTGACAGCAATTGCAGAAGTATGCAACAACAAACAAACAGGGAAAGCATATAACCATAGAGGAGTACACCAGAAACATACAATCACTCATTCCTTTACATTCAGTCTCCCCAATCATATTTACTCAAACTATCTCAGGATGGCCAGCCCAAAGTTAGTTTGAGTGTGAAGTGTGTTGTGGTGGAAAAGATGCTGTGTGCATAGATCCCAGCTGCAGGTAGATACTAGCCTTTCTTAGAGTTATTTCTGGTTGTCATACTTCTTCCTTCTGGTCCAGAAAAATCCTGGGTGTCATGATTCCTGACTGGATGATGATACATGGGGCATCTGACTGGCTCCAGGAGACTGCCAGCTTGTACTCTTATTAGGAGTTCTAGCTAACCGCCTGAATCCTCACCTCGCTCTTCAGCGTATATCCTTTTTACTTCTACACATACACTCCTCCTGGTTCCCCTTTGTTACAATTCAGTGGTTACACTATTCTAACATCTTCATACTCAATTTGAGAAAGACATCTTGAGCAATCAATTATTGCCGCTTCTATCTTAAGCAAATCCAAACACAGAAAGTACAGGACATGCTGGGTATACAACCTTGAATTACTACAGAGATATTTCTCCAAAAAGCTTGGCAAATTCCAGATTCATTATATAAAATTTATCAAAAAGAATTTTAATATTTAATATTCTATAACCATAGGCCTTCACATTCTTTACTACCCTTTGATCCTTACAGGTCCCAGCTAGGGGATTTCTTGGTGATAACACACCACCAGATTCCCTGAACAGAGAAAGCTTTGATCCCAGATCTCATGTGCTTTGTTTGGGATTAGTGATCTACATCACCTAAGAGGAGTACAAATGTTGTGGTGGTTCATAGATAGATCTACACTCTTTGATGTACCCAGGGCTTGATTCACGAATACAGCCCTATTAATTTTCAAATGTTGAACTTTTGGAAATAATTGCGTGTTCCACAAAGCATATGTTGTATTGTTTCCTTCACTTCTGTGTTTCTCAGAGCATAGATGAAAGGATTTAGTAATGGGGTTACAACAGTGTTCATGATATTGACTATCTTGGTGTGTTCCAATGAATTTCGTGCAGAAGGCTTGACAAAGAGAAAAATGGTAGATCCGTACCATAGAATCACAACAGCTAGATGGGACGAGCAAGTAGAAAATGCCTTTGGCTGGCCTTTGGCTGATGGGATTCTCATTATAGTGGAGATGATGTAGATATATGAAAGAAGGGTTATCACACATGAGCCCAGGATGACAATGACTGACATGAAGAAAGCTGACACCTCAATGGTGGATGTGTCCAGGCAAGAGAGGGCTATCCAGGAATATATCTCGCAGAAGTAATGATTGATGACGTTAGACCCACAGAAAGATAACCTGGATATTAAAGATGCCAGAACAGAGATAACCAGGAAACCACAGACCCAAGAGCCAAGAGCCAACTTGGCTGACAAACTGTTGTTCATGATGGTTCTATAATGCAATGGGTAACATATGGCCAGATAACGGTCATAAGCCATGATGGACAGAAGGAAATATTCTGTGCAGCCAAAGGAGAAAATGAAGTACATCTGTAGGAGGCAGCCAGTGAAGGAAATGGTTCTGCTTTTCCCCAGTAATATCGCAAGGGTCTTGGGAAGAAAGGCCGTAGTGTACCATATCTCCAGGAAGGAGAGATTGCAGAGGAAAAAGTACATTGGTGTGTGGAGGTGAGTGTTGATTGTCACTAGGGTTATGATAGCCATATTTCCCATGACCGTCAGGATGTACATAAGGACGAAGAGTACAAAGAGAGAGAGCTGCAAATACTGGGTCCCTGGAAATCCCAGAAGAATGAATTCAATCACAGCAGTTTGATTGTGCTCCTCCATTCAGTCTGCTTTACCCACTCAAAGCAAAGAAACAAGGATAGTGAAATACACAGGGGACTTCGCCAGATACTGATGTAAAGTTATAACTGCCTTTCAGCAAACATGCTCTTTGAGCTGCTTTTATGTTGGCCTAGGCTGCACAGTGAGTCAGCTACAGCAAAAGCTGAGCCTAGAACCTAGGAATCATGGCATCCTATTTCTTGATCTAAACATTAAGACCACACTCCCTTCTTAGAGCTAAATTGTTAGCTCTAAATTGTTAGCCTTGGAGATTTTTAAGACAAGGCTTCAGGGCCAGTGGGTTTTAAGGCCTGTCGCAGGCTCTGACCTTCTGCACTTGGAGTGCCAGATTGGGGAAACATCCTTGAGGCATTCATGGAAGCTGGTGCCCAGTTCCCATTAGTCTTCAGTGGGAGACAGGCAACAAGCTTCCTAAAACTCTTCTGAAAATTTCAGCCCTTGTTTTGGGTTCTTTATTGTAACTACATGTTAAAAAAGCAGTGTTAGGTTCCTTGTAATCTCTTACATCTTCAAATATGTGCAACTCTATTATCTTCAGTTTATACTCTCATTACAACAATGTAAATCTATTCTCCCAGTAAGACATACCAAGTGTAACTGAAAAGAACATGAAACAGAATCCAGCTACTCTCTAGCTGTTGGTCTGATACACTAGGACTAACAGGAATGAAAGGGGTGGGAATTAAACTTTCCCTGTTCAAAAGTTATGTCTCAGAATAGAAATGAGAGACATTTTAATGATTGGAAAGGGGATATTTTTACTTTTTGAGCTAGATTGGAAATAAGGTGTTTTATCAACATCTGTAATCTTGCACCGAAAATCTCAATCATTATTAGGAAAACATACAAAGGCATTTTACTTAGTCATTATACGTTAGTCAAAACTATATGGCCACATTCTGATTCTAAATCTAAAGTGAGCACAGCAAACCTGGGAAGATAGTAAGGTATCTTAGAAATCATACTCACATACAGGTGAGTTTGCAGGGCAGTGGTAATGTCTTGAACTGGAAAGACATTTGTTTTGTGCAAAATGTCTATGGAGCTAATCTGCCAGCTTGGAAAGTAAATGGATAAAGTTATTTTACAAAGACAGACAAAACATATGCTTCAATAAGAGAGTTCCCATTGTATTTGACAAAAAGCTCAGTCTCCACTGCTGGAGTTAGCCAGGAAATATCCTTTCAACTATAGCCCATGATACCTTTCTCTGTAAAATTTCTCCCTTTTCTTGTATAGGATGGAAAAATTATCTATCTGTGGCTACATATTTCTATGTCAACTGACCTCTACAGTTCTCTTTGCTGAAGCTAAAACAACATGTCTCAAAGCAACATCCTACAAATGCCAGTATTGAAGGGAGATGAAGTTATATCATCTGTTCACAAGCTCCCTTGGGATTCACTCTCCAAAGAACTGCTCAACGATGCTTACAACTGACAGAAAGTGTTGCTTGTGATGTCCCTCAGGGAGTCCCATGGGCTAGTTACAAGACAATGATTTCTGCTCCCATGTGGGAAGTTCATCAAAAGTCTTAACTGCCTTTGTGTATTTCTCTATAGAAAAACTCATGAGAACTCTTGCATCTCCAGTCTCCAAAGTCCACAGAAAACAATAGGAAAGGTTCCATTGAACTCCATTTCCTTTGAGACATGTCTTTGAATTGTACAGTTGCTTCCTATTAAACTCCATCCATGATAAATGGATGCTGCCATGAATGGAGTCAAGTAAATGCTACAGAACAATGTGCATGTTCACATATTTGAATTCCAAATGACTATTTTGTATTATTCTGTTTGTACCATAGTGTTAACACTTTTCACACATTAGAACACTTGTTTGCACAAATATTTGGGAAACTACTTTTCTTTCTAGGGTCATCAGTGTACACCAAAAGTAGTCACGAATAAACAAATTAGATTAGCACAGATATTCATCATTAGAGCTGGGGGTAAAAATTGAGCAAAAGAAGATACAGGTAGTTAAAGGCTGCTATTAAATCCTTCCTCATTTTTATCTTCTGCAGAGTAAACAAACCTAGTTTCCTCAGCTCTCCTCATTAGTCATGTTCTCCAGTCCCCTAATAATGTGTGTTTCCCTTTGCTTGACTCTCACCAGTTTGTCCATATCCCTTTTGTAGGAAGAGGGCCCAAAACTGAACACAATACTCCATATATATAAGCACTTTATATCACACACACGTCTAGATATAATCACACTTTATCTCACAGAAATATGTGATCACAATACAGGTAGTCCTCACTTAGTGACCTGGTTCCGTTCCTGAAACCCGGTTGTTAAACGAATTGGTCGCTAAACGAGGAGCAGCCCTTACCGGTATTTCAGGCATAATGTACTTTACTGGTAGTGGGTTTTTCCAACCATCTGTAGATAGTTTTAATGTCACCTTTGCATCATTTATAACATTTTTAATATATATTTTAAATGTTTTAAGCTCTAATGTACTGAACTTAGTTTGCATAGTGTACTGTAAATACAGGTAATCGTTTTTAATATTCTGAATAGTACTGTAAAGAAAAGGCCTAAAATAAACTCCATCGTGATAACTTTGTTTTATTGGCATAACTCCTTACATACTGTATTACAGAACATAAAAATGCAATCAGCAAAAATTATAAAAATGATGTACCAAAGAAATATGAAAATAAACATTCAGATTACATTGACATTTTCACTCATCAAATCCTTCAAAGTGTGGTTCAGCAGCAGGGGGGTCATCAATGTCATCGTTGGAGAGATCAGCAGGGTTATCAGGAGCTGTAGAAGGCCCTGGGTAAGGGAGATGATGGCAAGGAAATGGAGGGACTTGTAAGGGTAGGGGTAGGGGTCCTGGATGGAACTTTAGAGAAGTATCTCGTTAGTGTGGTCTGCTTTGTAATTTTCTTTTTTTCTTCATAAATTTCACGATAGCGTCGTAAAATTTCATTCATTTGCCGTTCCACTTTCGTGAACCATTCAACATTCGGGTCCATACTCTCTAGTTCTAACATCGCTGCATTCACTTTGGAGAAGACATCAGCTAACCCCTTTACAGTGAACTTCTTTTGTACTTCTTCCACTCTTTCCTATTAAGCACATTAGCAAGTTCCACAATTTTTTTTATTTATGACATCAATATGTTCGTCTTTCTCAAATCCTTCGAAATTATTTACAAAACGTTTCAGGCATTTTTTCCATATGCCTTGCATGCACTTTTCTGTCATTCCCGCCCAAGCTGATTCGATGTTCTTTATGCAATGTAAAATATTATATGATTTCCAAAAATCACGCAGGGTTACTTCACCATTTTCTGTTGCAGCTACCACTTTGGAAAACGTTGCGCACAAATATAGCACTTTAAACGTAGAAATAGCCCCCTGGTCCATTTGGTTGTAACACAGCAGTTGTGTTTTTAGGCAGATACACGACCTTTACATCAGGGTGTAGATCATCAAGATGCTGGGGGTGGCCTGGGGCGTTATCAAGTAGGAGGATAATTTTAAAGGGAACATTGTTTGCCAGACAGTAATGCTTGACCGAGTGTATGAAGCAGTTCATGAACCAGTCCTCAGATAAAGATTGCGTCATCCATGCTTTGTTATTTGAACGATAGTAAACGGGCAGCATGTGCTTACTAACCTGCTTCAGTGCACGTGGGTTTGCAGAACGATAGATGAATAAAGGTTTTAACTGAAATCCAGCGACATTTCCTCCCAGCAACAACGTGACCCTGTCCTTAAAAGCCTTGAAACCGGGCATTGCTTTAGCCTCTTTGTGTATGTAGGATCTTTCGGGTATTTTTTCCAAAATAGTCCGGTTTCGTCTGCATTAAAGATCTGTTCCGGACGATACCCGCCTTTCTTGATCATTTCGTCAAATTCATCCACAAATCTTTCTGATGCTTCTATGTCCACGCTTGCCACCTCACCACTGATACTTCGATTATGAAGGCTGAATCTCCGACGAAAACGTTGAAGCCATCCATGACTTGCCGTAAATGTTTCCGTTGACTCTTCATTTTCGTGCACTTTCAACGTTTCAAAGATACTGTGTGCCTTTGCTTGAATTATTAAAAGGCTCATTGGCATTCTTTTTTGTATCTGGTCGTCAAACTATATCGCCAGTAATTTTTCCATTTCGTGAATGAGGCCTTTCTGCTGCCTAGTTATTATGGCTTTATATCCTTTTGATGATTTCACTGCTTCTTTCACTCGATCTTTATCATTCAAGATCATTGATACAGTTGAATGCGCCAGCTCCAAGTCACATGCTATCTCTTTAACTTTCTTACCAGCTTCATATTCGTTTATTATCTTCATTTTTGTCTCAAGATCGATAGCCTTCCTTTGTTGCTTGGCGCTTTCTCCGGGTGAAGTCATGCTCTTCCTTTTCGCCAACATCTTGTACTTTGGGGTGCACAATAAAGTAAAAATACATAGACGAAAAACGCTAGTTCTGACTGCGGGAACGAGATGAATCTGAGAGAGTTGATGCGAGTTCTCATACATCGCCATAATACCAACTCGTCAGAGAGCTGGTCATAACTCCGAGGGGGTCACTAAACGAGTAGGTCACTAAGTGAGGACTAGCTGTAGTAACTTTCCTTGATCTGCTGGCAAGATTCCTTCTTATACACCTCCATATGCTGTTATCCTTGGCAGGAAGGGTACACTGTTGACTCATATCCAGCTTCTTGTTTCACTGTAACCCCCAGCTCCTTTTGTGCAGAACTGCTGCCTCACCAGTTGGTCCCCAGACTATAGCAGTGTGTGGGATCCTTCTGTCCTAAGTGCAGGATTCTGCATTTGCCCTTGTTAAAACTCATCAGATTTATTTTTGGACAACTCCTTCAATTTGTCTTGGTCACTCTGTATCATTTCTCTACTGTCTAGTGTATCTACCACTTCCTCCAGTTTCATGCCATCTGCAAACTTGCTGAGGGTGCAATCCACCCCATCCTCCAGAACATTAATGAAAATGTTGAAGAAAACCAGCCCCAGCACCGATCACTGGGGCACTCCACTTGTCAGCACCTGCCAACTAGACATTGAGCCATTCATCACTACTCATTGATCTAGCCAACTTTCTATCCATCTTATTGTCCATTCATCCAAACCATAAACCCATTCTTCCAATCCTATGCTTTGGGTTCATCCAATGCATACCCACAGGGCATGTGGTCTTGTGGAGTTATGCGTGGACAAAATTTATAAACAGTCCTGAACCTCTTTTTTCAGCACAGAGGGCTGCTCACTTGTTCCCCATTCTGTGCTGCCCAGTGTAGTAGTGTGGGAGATGACCTTGTCTGTGAAGACAGTGGCAGGAAAAAAAAAAAAATAAAAGGGTTGCTTCAGCTTTTCCCACATCATCTGTCACTAGGTTACCTCCTCCATCTAAAAACTGGATTATCAAAGGGGTTTTAGTGGCTTAAGCCCTGAGCCCTAGCAAAAAAAAAAAAGGGGGGGGGCAGGATCCAACTGCTAAAACCCCTGCAATGATCCAGACCTGCTGCCTGACTCAGTGCTGGCAGGGCAGGAGTGTTATGAGGGAGGAGGCAGGCCCCTAGGCAAGAAAGGCCGGGCTTGCTCTATACTCTGCCCCACCCCTGGGTCAGCTGGCTTGTCCCTGGGAGTGGGGCAGGGTGGGCTAGTATGCCTGTTAGCTCCATGGGAGGGTGGGGCAGTCTGACACCACATGGAACCTCTTCTATTGCCTTTTGTTCCAGGGCCCACCGCATGCCAGCTGACCCCCTCCCTAGGTATAGACTGGCCAGAGTGGAGCTGGAGCACCCTCTTGCCCCAGCCCCCTCCAGCAACGGTAGTGGGGGCAGGGACTAAACCGTGTGACCCAGGTGGGGGCCCAGAGTTGGGGAGCCCCAGGCAGGGGCATCCCTGCAGTGGGGGTCAGCCAGGGACCTACAAGTTGATTAATCCAGCCCAGTCCCCATGTCAATAAGGGGCCCACCCTTTCTCTGGCATTTTTCTTGTTACTAGATACCTGTAGAAAGGTTTTCTGTTACTCTTCATGTCCTTTGTTAGCTACAACTCCTGTATGATCAAGCAGTATTTATATTCCTACCTGGAGAGCTGAACAAGTTTCCATTTCTTGCAAGCATCCTTTTTGTGTTCATGCTCACAAAAAACTTCTTTGTTAAGCCAAAGTGGCCATCTACCATATTTACTATTATTCTGAACATCGGGATTTTTTTATGACCTTTCAG
This sequence comes from Podocnemis expansa, assembly GCA_007922195.1. Classification (NCBI taxonomy): domain Eukaryota; kingdom Metazoa; phylum Chordata; order Testudines; family Podocnemididae; genus Podocnemis; species Podocnemis expansa. Next base: position 47,113,777 of record ML681991.1, read on the forward strand.
TAAAGCTGCTTTAAAATTTAGACAGCTCTCCTGGACTCCTTTCCCCTTTTATTAGCCTCCCAGGGATCCTGTCCATCAGCTCTAAGAGGTAGTCAAATTTTGTTTTTTTGGGCTAGCATCCATATCCTGCTATCCTTCTTTCTTCTGTTTGTCACAATACTGAACTTGACCATCTCATGATCATTGCTGCCCAGGTTATCACCCATTTCAGCTTTCCCAACCAATTCTTCCCTGTGCTTCAGCAGCAGGTCAAGAGGAGAATAACTCCTAATAGGTTCCTCCAGCACTTGCATCAGGAAGTTGTCCACAACACACTCCTAAAACTTTCTAGATTGTCTGTGCTCTGCTGTATTGCTCTTCCAGAGATGTCAAGGTGGATGAAGTCCCTCATGAGAACCAGGTCCTGTGATCTGGAACCTTTCATTAGCTGTCTGAAGAAAGCCCTGTCTACCTCATCCTCCTGGTTTCGTGGTCTAAAACAGATGGCATCCATAACATCACCCTTGTTGCTCTCACCTCTAAACTTAACCCAGAAATGCTCAGTAGGGTTTCTTCCACTTTCACACTGGAGTTCTTAGCAGCCATCCAGCTCTCTTAAATACAGTGCAGTTCCTCCACTTTTTCTCCCCTGCCTGTCCTCTTCAAATAGTTTATACACATCCATGACAGTGCTCCAGTTATGTGAATTATCCCACCATGTTTCAGTTACTCCAATCACACCACAGTTCTACTCTGCAAAGACTCCCAATTCCTCCTCGTTTCCTCTTTCATCTCTGTCCAAGTTCTTGACAGTTTTCAGCATAAGATGTAACCAGAGACATTCTACAATATCTTGTTTTTGATTCAGTCACAGCACATTTTGTGTCCACTCCTCAGGTAGGATGAGTGAGTATGGTTTAATAGAGGATTTAACCTTTGACTTTAATAGAGTTGGGCTAATTCATCTCACCTAAAGATCTGCCCCATTTACTTCATTGGCTGTGTTCACACAGCCTCCTTATTTCGAAACAATGGAGGTTGTTTCAAAATAAGGTTTCGGCTGTTTAAACGACACACGGTTGTTTCGAAACAAGTTAAACCTAGTCTGTGGGTGAAACAACGTTGTTTTGCAACAGTTGTTTTGAAAAAACGCTGTGCGAATGTGTTGTTTCGAAACAATGGTGGTTTTGAAATGACTTGTTTCGAAACAACCGTTGTCTGAACATATTGTTTCGAAACGACAGTGAGTCGTTTCGAAATAACTGTTGTCCGGAATTGCTATTTTAATTCCGGCTTGTCTCCCTATTTTGAAGTGACTTTTTTGCTAATTCAAAATAAGTCATTTCAAAATAAGGCGTTATTTCGATACAAGTTGTTTCAAAACAACCGTATCGAAATAACCCCCTATGTGTGAACACAGCCATTGATTCCAAGGCCAGAAGAGACCACTTTGATCACCTAGTCTCACCTTGTGTACTGCACAGGCCAGAGAAGTTCTTTAAAACAATTTCTAGTAAAAATTGTTTAAAAATACATCCAATTTTGATTTTAAAATTTTCAGAGATGGAATTAGCTACACATATTTACACTAGTTCAGTCTGTAGTTTCATAGACATCAGTGAAAATTGATTTACATAATCTGGGAATCTGATTCACTCATTTTCATGGTAGCTTCGCTCAGGCATTAGGATTTCACCCATGACAGCATGACAGGCTGCTCCACAGCTCCAGTCCAGTGAGCTGTTGTGATGCCTCAATCCTCACTCCTGAGCCCCAATTCACCCCACTTTGCCAAGTGACCAATTACTCCTGAGTCCGTCCACTCCAGACTCTGCATGCAATCAGCCCAAGCAGTGGGTGTATGCCTTCTGGCTACTCAAGGGATGGACTTCAAGTGAGCACCCCCAGTTCCAGTTACCTCACTGGAAGCCACTGTCTTGCAGGGACTGGGACTCACTCCTGAATCACCATACACTCAAGTTCATCCATTTAACAAAGAAATGGATCATGCCCAGCCTTCCTCACTCACACCCTCTAAAGACCACGCAGCTTTAGATAAAACAACTAATAGTTTATTGATCAGATTATAATTCTAAGTGAGAATATGGCCTATTTTGGCAAAATCACAATTTAAATGAGTCAAGTGACCACAAAGAAATAAAAAGGTAAAACAAACATTAACTTAATATCTCCACCTAAACTGACTTCATAGCCTAAGTTTTCACTCAGAGTGTTCAGCTGCCAGATGTTTGTACAACCAATCTCTGCCTGAGACCAGGCAGGGTCCAGATCTTGCTTGAAGTTGTTTCAAGATCAGATTCCTCCCAAGTGTCTCTCTTTTTTTCCAAACCTCTTGACTTCCTCTCTTTCTGGACTGAGGTGATCTTTTTGTCCAATCTGAGCCAGGGACCTCAATTAGGATATCTTTGTTGCTTCCTCCAGGTACTTGTTTGCTTTCTTCTTTGGCTGATTACATGCTGCTGGGAAAGAATTCTGTTGTCTCCCACTCCTCGAGCCGTAGAAAATATGTTACACGTCTGTGCACATGCGAGATGCTGCAGGAAACATGTTACTATAGTAATCATGTAGAATAGATTATGAGTCTGCAGAAAGAAACCTTGTATAGTGTCATTGGCATCAAATCATACAATCACAGTGCACAAGGGAACAGAAAAATCATATAGATCATAACCCAGGGTGCACCAACGTGCATCCTGTGACAGATGATTACCACTGTCACAAACGAAAGCATATTTGAAGATGGTATTGTGCCCACCTAAGAACTCATTCTGTACCTCAAAATAGGAGTTTCCATTCACAATGAGGTGAGAACTCTGATTCTCAGGATACCACAAAACCAAACTGCAGGCCCTCAGGCTAAAGGAAAATGTCCATTCAATGATCTTGAACTAGGGCCTATGACAAGTTCTGATTCCATCCAGTAGGGGTCAGTGATGCACATACACACCTTTAGTTCATTAGATTATTTTAAGACATTAGGGTGGGATATTTAGAATGAATTAGAATTTGAATTGAATCCTTGAGTGTGCTTGGTAAAGCTCCAGATGTATAGATTATATTGGACAAATACATTACTGTTACCAGAAATGATGACTGGCAACTTGACTCACAGGGTGCCATGTTAACAGAAGCCTAAGGAAGGCATGTGCCCAAGTCCTATTTAAACTCATTGTGACTTGAGTGCCAGTTTCCATTAGTGATGTTGCAGACATGTCTATCCCAGGATATAAAACAGGGAAGGTGGGCAAGGTTATATCTTTCAGTGGACCAACTTCTGGTGGGGAGAGACATTAGCTTTTAATTTCACAGAGAGCTCTTCTTCAAACGTGGAGAATGTATTGTGTAAGTTCAAACTCTTCTCTTTCTTAAGACCAGAAATTTGGTTTAATAAAAGATATTACTTCAACCACATTTAGATAGATAGATAGATAGATAGATAGATAGATAGATAGATAGATAG
>ML681991.1:47117246-47172464 GCA_007922195.1 Podocnemis expansa
TAGATAGATAGATAGATAGATAGATAGATAGATAGATAGATAGATAGATAGATAGATCACAAGCAAATAAGATCTTTAATACATAGAATATGCTTTTGAACAAAAAGATATGAACAGGGCATTCATACAATATTCATTTTCAGACTGTCTTTAGAAATGTGGCCATGTTTTGCTGAAATTCCAGCTGTCCTCATCTCAGTTTGTGTCCATAGAAATCATCTTAAGTTCATCTGAATCCCAGAGAGAAACACTGCAAGACCTGTGAGTGGCAGTGTTACAAATGAGTCACTCTGGAACGCAATGCATGCTCATGCTATTCTCAGTGAGTGTCCTGTTACAGTATACCTGAGGATTCAGTCATTTGCCACCAGCTTATATAATTGTAACAAACAACAAACAGACAGCCTCATGAACAAACAAGCTGTTTACCAAATCACACCAGAGAGAATATTTAGGGGGCCTGAAGGTTTGGTCCCTAGAGATTTCTTTACCGTCAGGGATATAATTATGTCCTCCAGCCAGAATTAGTAAGGGAGACAGACCTGCGGTTGATGATAGATAGCTTTAAAAACCCTTATTCAGCCCTTTGACTTGTGTTTCTCCTGGGTGGAGAAGCAAGTAGAGCAGTGATTTGGAGACTACCTGATCTACACTCATGGGTACTCTTTGCTTCCTCATGTTTCATCTTTTGAAAGAGAACGGAGTTGTGCTTGATGACAAAAGGATTTTCCAGCTTCAGACATTGACTATTTGGTAAACAAAATAGTAATTATTATTTTAATGGATTCTAGAACAATGGGCTGGGGAAAACAGGTAGAGAGCCCCACTGCCAATTTGTATACAAAGAATAAAAAGACCTAGTATTTCCAGTAGTATTGTGATTTTTAACACAGTTGAGGACTCTATTTTTGAACATCAAGTTAAAGTAGTAGTTTTTGTCTAAGCAAGATTCTGCTATGATTTATCTTAATGTCAGTAAAGAACAATCCTGTTACCTGCCTAATAAATCAGTCTAACCAGCTGACTGAATATTTAAGTTGCTTTTCCAGGAATCCCATAAAATTTGATAATTTTGGTTCTGTGGACTGTCAAAGAGGACTTAGCTTTTGGAAACTGAGAACTTATCTCCCTGAGACTCATTTAAAGTCCTAATGTGGATAAATATTGAAGTTAATTTGCATTGTGTTGATTAATAGTGAGCTGGGTTCTTGTCTTGCATAAAACCAAATTACAACAGTGTACTACTCCTGATTTTTGCTGTTGAAACTCCTGGTGGAATGCTTCTAAATTTAAACCAACCTAATGCCACTCCTTCTGCAGAGTTATCCCACGTTCACACTGAGAGGGCAAACATACTTGTTGGTTTCAGCACAGTTATTTGTTATTCAGGTCAGTGACAATGGGATGAGAATCAGACCCAGTGTAGCAAGGGCTAAAGAGAAACATAGATGTAGCAGACCAGACAACTGAGTCTTTTCCTGTGACCACTCAGCGCATAAACACTAGCAGAATGTTACCAGCTTTGCCCACCAACTCAGGGTATGCTCATTTGTTAGGGTTACTCCTCTTTGGGGGAGTGGGGGAGATTGCAATTCTATTAGTGCACTGCTTGTGTCACTTGCATTTCTATATGGAGCTCACTTTTCTCTTCTGCAAGCTCTTTCCCAATGGAGCCACCCTTGCAGGACCTCGATTTCCCAGGACTGGATTCTTCCAACCCCAGATTCAAATAACCGTGCGATATACACATTCATCAATTAGCAAGGTGCATCTGAGCAGACCGGATCTATCAGCACTTTCAATTTATACGTCCCTGAACACAGCAGGCTGTGTCACACAGCAGTTCTCTACTGCTACTCTTATGTGCCTCTGTACCACACCGGACTAGGCTTGATCATGGCTCTTGAGCAGGCTGGATCACACAGCACTTTTCAGCTGCTATCCTTATATGCCCCTGGACTCAAGCAGGCTGGGTCAGAACAGCAGTTTTCAGCTGTCACCCTTTTATGCTCCTGGAGTCAAATAGGCTGATATCCCCATTAATGAGCAAACCTTACAGGGGCATCACAGGGATCTTTGGCTAGGTAAAAGAAGCATTGCTGCAAAGCGATATAAGGAAACCAAAAACAAAAAGGAGATGGAATGATGTCTTTAAAAAGTTTGGCAACTGGCTTGATTACAAAAGGCATTTTATTGCTAAGTATCTAAAACTTGCAATAATAGTAATAATTACAAAAGTAGAGAAAAATAACCCCAAATAACTGAACAGTTATAACATTAATAAATATATAGGGAAAGAAAAACACCCCACAACAATATTTCCTAGATTCTATTGTACCAGGCCTAGAGAGTGAGAGAGAGTCATAGCTGAATAAAGAGGTGGGGGGGGGTCTCATCACTCTGTGTAGCAGTAAGGTTCCCAGGCTGTGCAGATTAGGGCCAGGAGTTGGATGGAAACAGGGAAAGCTCTCACAACAGTTAGCAATGAAAAGAAAAAGTGAAGTCCCAGTGAAAATGGTACAGTTTTAGATCCAGGCATCAGGACTCAGGATTCAATCAAGACTCACAGTCAGGTTTGGGGTAAAGGTGGGTTTTTTTTTTTTGGTTTTTTTTTTAATAAGGACTTGTTTAAGTGGCTAATACACATTCCTGGCTGGGTGTAAAGGTTCAGGTAAGCTCCCAATACAATCAGGCAGACTCAGTATTTTGGGTATCAGTTATCATGTCTGAGATTAGAATGGTCTGATAATTGCTGAGCTTGTTAGTTTTGGTGTGAGATCCCCCATCATGCAATGCTTCCCTGCTTCTTCAGTCCCAGCATCCAGTGTGGTTTCTGCATCTTCAATCCCAGAGTTCAGTGCAGTTCTTGCTTTGGAATTTGGTGCTCCATACTCAATGCAATTGAACCTCTCTATACTATGCTGTTGTCTTTTGGCTATGGGAAGATAAGGATCTCTCCCACTGCCTTCTCACTGTTTTTGGTTTCCAGTTGAAGCAGAGGTTGGGGGGGAGGTGTGTGCGGGGAGTCACAGGCTGGAGTCTATGCTCTGATTCCTCAAGAACACAGAGCTAACAAGTAACAAGAGACTTGTTTGGTGTTTGGATGAGTAAGAATTTCAGGCGTTCACCCACTGACATCAGAGTGAAGTCCAAGTGACAAAATTGCCTGTTACGACTAGTATTTTCAAAGGGCCCTAAAAGAATTAGGATTCTGGTTTTCAATGTGACTTGAGCACCTCACTCCAATAAGCCTATCTGGAAATCCCACTCTAAGTAGCACTAAATAAATAGTAATTATAAGAAATAAGAATACAAATAAGAAATAAAAGAAAATCTCAGTTTAGGTGAGCACTAAAATGTGGCTAATTAAAAATAAGAATAAGAAATAAGCATAATAATAAGGATTGGGTAAATACTTTCTACAGTAAATTTCTACAGTTTTGCCTGGACTTTCTGCAAGTTTGCTGAGTGGCTGTTTGCTCCAGTAGTGTCTATCTACACTGCTATTTTCAGCTATGCAGAGTCCTGCTGCCTCCTCTGTGGTAGAACTTTTCTCCATCCCATGAAAAGATTCCAGCAGAGGTAAAAGGCTCTGGCAGAAGGATTTAGCAAGGGAATGCTTCAGAAGCTTTTCACTGTTGAAGCATTTCCTTCCTGCCTTCCTGCTGCTGGTTTCTTTCACTGACCCAAGTAGCTACACATGGCGGCAAGGACACAATCTGAATTGCATTGCACTGCGTAGCTACACCACATACTCTACCAATTGTCACAGGTGATGTCTCCCGCTCATTCCTCCACCCCTTCTGTGTCCTCTTTCCCTTCCTTTTCTTCTATTTAGCTGATCATCCCCCTAACTAACTTTCTCATAATTAATGAATGAACAGTGAACAAGGACATAAAGTATGGATGAGTAAACATGGAGTTATGGATGAATGAATGAATGAACGAAGTAAATACTGAGTAGCCTCTGAGTAAGGGCCTCTGGGTATAGGTGAACAAATAACATGAAATACTGTTTAGTGTGTGTATGGGTTTTTTGTTTGTTTGCTTGTTTGTTGCGGGTGGTAGTTTAATTCCCCCTCCCTCCCATACTCCTATATCCCTACTTAAGATCTGCTTGATCACCTTTCCCAGTTGTTGTTTTGGCAGAGAGGAGAGCAGACTGTAGAGATGAAAAATGGAAACCACACCTCACACACCGAGTTCATAATCCTGGGCTTCCCAGGATTCCCCGAGCACCAAGGACTTCTCTTTGTGATGTTCTTATCCATCTATATGCTCACCCTAATGGAAAACATGGTCTTGATTGTGCCCATCAAGTTGAATTACCAGCTTCACACTCCTATGTACTTCTTCCTGGGCAATCTCTCCCTCTTGGAAATCTTCTATGTTTCAGTGACTGTTCCCAAACTACTCTCCAACCTCTTATTGGGGGAGAAGGCCATCTCTCTGGGGGGCTGCATGGCTCAGCTGTATTTTTTTTTTGTCCCTGGCTTCCTCTGAGTGCTTCCTCCTGGCCACAATGGCCTATGACCGCTATTTAGCCATCTGCCATCCACTGCGATACACAGCCCTCATGAACTACAAAGCCTACACAGTGCTGAATCTGGGCTCCTGGTTGAGTGGCTTCCTGGCTTCATTCCCATCCATTGTAATGATCTCCAGGCTGCAGTTCTGTGAAGCTAACACCATCCAGCACTTCTTCTGTGACCTCTCACCCCTACTGAAGCTGTCATGCACAGATACCTCCACCATCGAGATGCTGGACTTCATGGCGGCGCTGTCTGTCCTTGTGACATCCCTAATAGTGACTGGAACCTCCTACATCTTCATCTTCTCCACAGTGGCCAGGATCTCATCCATGGCTGGGAAGCGTAAAGCTTTCTCCACCTGCATCTCACACCTCCTGGTGGTCTCCATGTTCTATACCACCACCATGTTGATGTATGCCCGTCCCAGGGCCATCGGCACCTTTGACTTCAACAAACTGGTGTCCGTGCTTTACACTGTTGTGGCCCCATTCCTGAACCCCATCATCTACAGTCTGAGGAACAGGGAAGTGAGGGAGATTCTGGGAAGAGTGTTAAGCAGCAAAGCCAACACCTTGGTCTTTACCATTAGAAGCAAGTGGGAATAGAGTTAATGGATCACAGAGTTTAAGACCAGAACAGACTTTCAAGTTATTTAGTCTTATTTCCTGTGAATCACAGGCTAGGAACACCACTCAACACCATACTAAACACAACCACCAAAATTAAACCAAAGAATTACAGTTCAGGGGAGACTCAGCTATAGATGAATAGGTGGAACACAAGTGCAGTAACGCTCAAGGCACTTGCAATAGCAGGGAATGTATTTAATAACAGATACCCTGATAGAATGATGAAACCTTACTAAACCAACTGCTTTGATAATACAATTAGGCCATACAGTGTTCATCACAGAAGAGCAATGAACATCTATGATGGTGGAAAAGGTAAAAGTTCCTGAAGGCTGGGATTTTCCACAGATCACTAAGGGGTACAGGTGCCAAAATCTCATAGCATATTAATAGAAATGGGGGCCTAATTCCCTTGGGCAGGTAGGTGCCCAATTCCCATAGATCTTCAATAGAATTTGAACATATAAATCATTATTGAATGGGCGTGTTTCCATCAGGGTCATGCAGGGGTCAGTTCTTGACTCTAAATTATTTAACATTTTTATTAATGAACCAGAAATCGCCACTCATAATGTTAGCAGATGACACAAAAAATGATCGAATACTAAATAATGAAGAGGACAGGTCACTGATAGAATGTTCAACTTTTATGCACTCTTCCTCCTGCAAATAGTGTAGTGGCTAGCACTACTGCTTAATATGCAGAAGAGCCTAGGTTCAGTTCCCGGGGGTTGGACTTGATGATCTCATGAGGTCCCTTCCAACCCCATGATTTGATTTGATCCTTTACCCCATGCAGACTCATCCCATGTAGCCCTTGCTGTTCTCTGCTGTGGGTATTTTTTTGTTTGTTTTTTTTCATGTAAACCCATATACAATTGTTTTGTCTTCTCTGTAACTTCCCACTGCTACTATCTTCTTCTTTCCACTCAGAGAATAAGCAATTGTATTCTTTTTAAGGATGCAGCTGCTATTTTTAGTATAATCTTTGTGTTAACAAAGTATCAACATTAACCTTAAATATCCCCCTTATCCCTCCTGGATGTTCCTGCTACAGAACTTGTCACACGTGATGAACCAGATTTTCCACAGTACAACTTCACACTATCAGCCAGAAATCATACTGTGATGCTGTCCAGATTTAGATGATCATTTATTATTGTTTTTCATGTTAATATTTCATATTTGCATTAATCCATATGTGATATGCCATGTTTGGTACCAATAGAAAGATTGTAATCTGCCAGAAATGATTCTGTGGTTTGCATGTAGGTATCATATCTGTATTAGAAGTTAGGAATATGTTAGTTATGTTTGTGTTTTAATTTATTTGATTTTGGGAACTTCCCTGGACTGGAAAGCTACAATCATTTTCCCCTTAATGGCCTATTAAAGCAATCATAGGCACAATGGGCCTAGGGAGAAACCTCTTCAGTAAGTCACCCAGACTGACCATGTGACTCAGCTCCATTTTGATTTGCAAAAACTACACACAGCATGGGGAAGGCCACAGGTGATAAAAGGCAGCAGTCCCACTCTGCTTTGTCTTTAGTCCCCAGTCCTCAACCAACACCTATATCTGCATCTATTCATCCGTGACTGTACAAATGATTGAGGCCCACCCACATGATGGGTGTCCACCAGAGGAACAAGCCTACAAACTCCAAATTATTCTATGCACTTGCTTTCCATGGATTCTAAATCATTTGTATGTGTTTCACTTTGTTCCTTTAACATCTCTCATATTTTGTTTCTTTTCTTTTTACATTAAACCTTTAGTTTTAGTTACTAAAGGATTGTTTGGCAGCGTGATAGTTTGGGTAAGGTCCAAACCTACATTGTTCTGTGTAATGTGGCTTGCCCTTTGGGGTCAGGATAACCTATCTTTAAAGAGACCATGTGGCTAGGTGGGAGCCAGAGGACCTGAACTGCAATAAAGGGGACTGTCTCTATTTTGTTATGCTTTGTGATAACCAGTGTGGGGAGCCAGAAACATGATTTGTTGCCGATTGGGAAAATGATTTAAGTACCACCAGTCAGGATTTGGAGAGTTTGGCTCACATTTTTGCACCGTGCTCTGATTTTTGCATATTCAGGTGGTTTGTCCCAGGAGGCCTGGGTCACACATACACACTAGGGACAGATCCCAAATTCTCAAAAAACCTCTTCTGATAAGGGGAGGAATCACAAAATCATAGAAGCTGAGGGTTGGAAGGGAACTCAGGAGGCCATCTCCTCCAACCCTCCACTCAAATGAGGCTCAAACTCAACTAAATCAGCCAAGGCTTTCTCAAGCTGCATCTTAAAAATGTCTAAGGATGGAGATTCCAGCACCTCCTAGGGTAATCCATTCAAGTGCTTTACCACCTTCATAGTCAAAAAGTTTTTCCTAATAAACAGATCTCCCCTACCAAAACTTGAGACCCTTGCTCTTAGTTCTGTCACCTGCTACCATTGAGAACAGTCTAGCTCCATTCACCCTGGAGCCCCTTTCAGATAGTTGTAGGTATTATCATACCCCCCACCCCCCAACTCTTCTTTTCTGTGGACTAAACAAGCCTAGTTCCCTCAGCCTCTCCTCATAAATCATGTGCTCCAGACAGCTAATTATTCTTATTGACTTCTGCTGGACTCTAATTTCTCCATGTCCTTTCTGTACTGTGGGGCCTGAAACTGCACACAGTATTCCAAGCGAGGCCCTACCAGTGCTGAATAGAGAGGAATAGTCAGTTCCCTCAATCTGCTGGCAATGCGCCTACTAATGCAGCCCAATATGCTGTGAGCCTTCTTGGTAGTAAGAAAATACTGTTGACTCAGACCCAGCTTCTTGTCCTCTGTAACACCCAGATCCTTTTCTGCAGAACTGCTGGCTAGTCACAGAATCATAGAGTCACAGGGTTGGAAAGGACCACATTAGGTCATCTAGACCAACACCCTGCCAAAAGCAGGACCACTCCCACCAAATCATCCCAGCCAGGGTTTTGTCTAACCAGGCCTTAAAAGTTTCCAAAGATGGAGATTCTACCACCTCCCTAGGTAACTCATTCCAGTCTGTCCCCAGTCTGTAGCAGTGCATGGGATTCTTCCATCCTAAGTGTAGGATTCTGCACTTTTCCTTGTTGAATCTCATCAGATTTATTCTGACCCAATTATCTAATTTGTCTAGGTTTAGAATGAGGAGACTAACCAGAACCTGAGAGAGCTGGAAGCTGAGACCAGGAAGAGATGGGCCTAAGGGTCTTGTCTGCCTATCACAGATTTAGAATGAAAGCTTGGCATTTTTCTTTGGGCTTTGATTGTGCCAGAAGAGGTGGAGCAGAAGCTTTAGCTAGAGGGTGCAGTCACTGCAGCAGCAAAGCTGCTGAGGCCAGAGGAGTCAGTGAAAGAAATGGAGGTAAACTGAGGCAGGTTGCCTGCAGTACCAAACTGTAGGGATTTGTGGCACAGGACTGAACCCTGCACCAGGCCTCTTTGAAAATCCCGGTCTCAATGTCTACTCTGTTCTCTGATCTTCAGATTAAAGGCTAGGTTCTATCAGGCACAAAGGAAACAGTGATTTGATACCACAATAATAGAGTTAGCTAATCAAAGAGAGTTACATATGGGGATCTGACATTGGGCCATGGTCACACATTCAGCATCCCACTAAATGCAAGCAGGGATGGCTTTATATAAAACCCAGAGTGGAGCCCACCCCAAAGTTTGACCCAGCAGATGACAGCATGCTCTACTCCTATGGTCTTGCAATCAGGGAGCAATGCCCATGACTCTTCGTTGGCCAATAAAAACAGGTCTGGAGGCCCTACACCTTCAAACAACTGTGCAATGGGATACATCAGTCATATATGCCGCTGTCATGGAAATGAAACTTTTTCGCCTGCGTAAAGAGGGCAGTGAGGCCTGGTGGATGAGAAAAGGGCAACTATGCCATATAATGGGCATTGGGGCAGCAGATGGTGGTGGTGGGGAACTGAATTAATTTATTCTGGTTTACACTGGATCAAATTCTGGTACTTGACACAAGTCAGAAAGAATGCTATTAACAGTCATGCATTTACACTTTATGGTCTTTGAAATGAATTTGAATGGCAAATTAAATCATAAGATTACATATATGCATTAATGTGAATGTCTGAGTAGCAAAATAAATGACCTCATATTTTTCAGGGGAAGGATTAGCCAAGTGAGGTTTGGGACCTGGTGGATGATTGTTTTATTTGGAGGTGTGTGTATATTAGGCCCTTTGCTTTCCAGATTTTTTTGTTCAAAGTTTCCTGATAATTTTTCACTCTTTATGAGATTTTTTCTAAATCAATACAAATAAATTAACTTGTTGGTTTCTGGGTAAATACTGAGATTAATAATGGAGTATAAATGGATCAAAAAACCCAACAAGTAGAGAGTAAAGAATATTAAGTAAAAGCAATTTAATGCTGTGCTTGTTTCATGAACTGGATGTTAACAGCATACATATGTATGCTCAGGCATGTTTTTGTGTGTATATCATTTACCACATCACCTTATTTTAACAGATGATCTAATTATAAATGTGAAGCTAATTTTTTTACTTCCAGAAACACATCTATCTAGTGCTGAGGTCTGCAACCTGCAGCTCTGGAGCCCCATGTGGCTCTTTGAGTGCCTCCTTGCAGCCCTAGGCTCCTGGCTCCAGGACCACTACCCCACCTATCCCCACCCCCAGCTATGGGGAGACCCTGCAGGTGGTCCACTCCTGGCTCTGGACCCCACACTTGCTACCAGAGGACCTTGCAGGCGGCCCATGTCAGGCACCTGCAAGGGCCTGCTCCTGGTTAGAGACTCCTGCCCCCGCCACCAAGGGACCCTTCAGCAGGAGCCCTGGCCCAGCTCCCCTCACCGGGAGGCCTCACCCATTGCAGCTCTCAAAACATTTGGTTATTGAAGGAATTTTTTAAAATGGTTCTTCTTATCTCTTGGGTTGCTGACCCCTGAGTCCTTGTGTAACATGCTAGAGTTTCTTAACATAATCATCATTTTCATGTACTTGACAGGTGTAAATAAAAATAGGTAAAAAGTGAAAAACAAATGTAAAGATTTTCTCCCCTGAACTTCTGATGCCAAGGCACGACTGCACTCTACAGGTCTGCCACTACTAAATTCACCTCTGCCTGATAAGGCCGTAGGCTTATCTGCATCAGAGGCAACAACCATGCCTTGCCATGGTTTTAGCACGCTGTCCAGCCCTCTCTGTGAACCACTTGACAGGCTCAGTCTAATTTATGCTAGCAAGGGCCCAGAATGAAGCTTTCTGGGCTTCAGAATCTGAGACCAAAAGAGACCAAATCTAAACTCAGATCCAAACATCACCAATAAAGTGAGTGTGTTTCAGACTCCATAACTAAATTTTGCTTTCTGGTCACTTACTAGTTATTAGCTGGGCAGGTGGCACCTGCCATCCATCTAATTGTCTTTTTGGCTACCTCTTGTCCCTCAAGACATCTACCCAGTTTTTTGTCTTCTATTATTTGACCATTCAATCACCTACCCATTGTTCTGGCTAATTGTCTGTCTACACTTTTGCAAAACTGTCTCAAATGAGTCATTATCCAATCTATCTATCTATTAATAACAGACCCATGCCTCTGGCAAGAAAACTTCAGGGGCTGCTGAGCAGTACATGTCATAGGCACTACATTCAGTTTAAAAATATATACTCCTATTTGATAACTAAGGAAGATTCCTTCTCACTCTGTGTGCTACTAATTTCACAGGTGAAGCAAGTGGGAATTGCAGCTGACAAGAGGCTTGCTGGTACAACTGTAATACACTGCCCAGAACAGCTGTGGCAAGGGGATAGGCTTTAACAAGTGCTCTCTTGCTCCCTGGTATCTGATCAAAGCAGTGCCAACATAGTGTGTAAGGTGCTTGACCCTAAGGATGTAGCTGTCATCTATAGAGCTGCTGTAACAGATCCTCAGTTTGAAGGAACCCTGATTCTTTTTGTTTGAAACATGTTAACTTCTATGATGCTTTGCTTAGACAATTTTTTTTTTTAATAAAACACCCCTACCTTGCTATGTGCTTGTTAAAACCTCCCCAGTTAGCAACACAGCAACTAAAAAGAACTTTTTCCAATTAGGCAGGTAGCACCTGTGGCTCTGTAGAGATTTAAAGGAGGCCACGTAGGTCATTAAAACTTCACCTGACTTAATCAGCACTCTGAGGCATGTTAGACACAGGTGAGAGCTGGGAACTAACTGGAGAGTTAACAAACTTCTCAAGAAATTATGAACCAATGCAGAAACAAAGTTACTTGTCATTTTAATGGGTCCCATCGTAGGTCATTAGAACGGCAATGCTGATGGGAAATGCTGGTCTCAGTGGCAGTTCCATCAGGGCTGATTAGAAGAGAAAGTCAGAGGTATGGATTAAAGTTAGACAAAGGAATGGATGGGTCTGTTGCTGTGCCAAGCAGTCCCCATGGTTAAAGTAAAAGGGGTCAGGCCATTCATTCCAAGCCCCTGTGAACTGTTATCTCTTCCTTCATACATTCCAGCAAACCCCTAAGCAGTGAGGGAATGTAAGGGGTGGGGGGCAGAGATCACTGTGATAAAACTGCTAAGAAGGCTAGAAAAAACTCAAATACAGTGAACCAGGCCTTCAGTGAGCAGAAACTGGCCATCATCCCCACTGGAGTCAGCTGGTGTCATGGGGCTTCTTATGTGACCTGATGTACACCACATATGCTTCCTCATACCTCAGTTTCCTCACCTCTGAAACAGTGATAATCACACTTCTCACCCTCACAAGGATGTTAGAAAGTTAAAGTCTGTTCAGCTGTGACTACAGCTAAAACACTAATTCAGATTTGCTTAGTCCAAACTAAGTAGTTAGAAGTTAGTTCAAACTAAACTAACTTTTAGTTCAAATTAAAAAAAGTGCAGCTAGTTCAAACTAAAAGTTAGTTCAAACTAAAAAAAACCCCAACATTTAGTTCAAACTAACTGCTAGTTCAAACTAGCATGTCTACATTGTTCTGCTAGTTCAAACTAGCCAAAGTGGCTAGTTCAAACTAAGCAGTTAGTTCCAACTAACCAGCCAAACTAACTAGCTCAAACTAATCTTTGGCTAGTTCCAACTAAAATTTTTTTTAGTTCAAACTAGGCAAAGCCTTATGTAGACAGGGATCACATTAGTGTAGACTAACCTTGCTTAGTCTGGACTAATTTACTAGTATACACATAGCCTTCCTGACTGCAAGATGTTTGGGCAGTACATGAGTTAACCCAATATAAAGACCCCAGAACATACAGATAGCTTGATCCTCAGATGCTGCAAATGTTGTTTGTTTGTTTGTTCCTCTCCATTTAACTTGGGGATAATTCTCTTCTTACCTCACATGAGTGATGGGAGGTTACATTTATCCTTGGTTGTACTGTACCCAGACTCTTCCATGACTGGAAGCATTTAGCTATCTAGACAGACATTGTAATGCCACAATGGGTCCTTTACCTAACCCATTAAAATTGAAGACCAAGCTCCCATTAGCCTCAGTTTTAGGACATCTGCCTATCTATGTTATTTGCTGATGAATTAAGTATCCACAGGCAAATCTCTGTGAGTGCCAAGAGTACTGCAAGCACATCCAAATGTCAGCTGCCCCACCTTGCCTACTGGGGTGTTTTGATTTAACAACTCAAGAGATTTTAAGGCCAGAAGAGACCCATTGTGATCATCTAACATGACTTCCTGTACAATGCAGGGCAAACAACCTCACCTGTCCACTCCTGAAAATTTTCATCTCACCTCTGACTGAGTTACTGATGTCCTCAATTCTTCATTTAAAGAATTTCAAGTGACAGAGAATCTAAAATGTATCTAGATCAAACCAGAAAGTGACTCATGCCCCATGCCACAAAGAAAGGAGGTAAACCCCTATGGTCTCTGCCAATCTAACCTGGGAAGAAATTTCTTCTCAACTTCAGATAAGGCAATCAGCCAGCTCACAGGCGGGCAAACTTTTTGACTGGAGGGACACATCCACTGTATAGCAGGCCACGTGCAGTGGGAGAAAGGTGGAGCTTAGAGGGGACTGGCCACCATTCCAAGCCCCACCCTTTTCTCCACTCCTTCCAACCCTGTTACAGTTAATATTCATATTAATATAAATAGATAAACATAAATAAACAAAACTATATATTATCCACTTTTTCACTGTCCACTTTTTTGCAGTTTTTTCCCACTATTTTTGCACTTTCTTTGCATTGCACTTTTTGTACTCTTTTTTGCACTTTTGTTGTGGTACCATGGGGGGAAAGGATGGAGGGATGGGAGGGATAGTTCTTAAAACTTTTTTTCTTTTTTTGCTTTTTCTCCCCTTGTGGTTCCCCCTGCCACACATACACACACACACACACACACCTTTTTTTGTTCACTATTCTTTTTTTTTTTTTTTGCTTGACTGGTGTTTTGGATCCAGGCCTCAGAGAAGGTGGCTCTTTTTCTCTGACTGCTCAGCACTGATGAAAGTAGCCACTGGAGTCACCCCAGGGCACCTTTGGGAGGAGGGGATGGAGCTGGGTGGGAGGATGGAGTGGCAGTCATGCTCTAGCCATTGCCCTGCCAGGCCCACATAGTGGGGGAAAGGTGGGAGCTTCCTGGCCAGAAGGGGGGAGCAGCTACACTAGCTGCACTTTGGGCCATCAGCTATTTTCTGCTTCTCAGGGCATCGAAATACCTTTGAAAATTTGACCCCATGTAATCACAAATTATCTACCTAAATGGCACCCCAATGTTATCTGGTGGGTCCAGTTATTCCTATAATAGAATTAATTTAAAAAAATAGACATTTTAGTTCAGATGGGTATTACTTCCCAACTCTTGTCTCTAAGAAGTATTTTCTGCCTGAGATAATAGTGGAAATCTGGACTTCTAGGGAATCTCTGCACAGAATGCATACCTGGGTCTTTACCTGGATGTGAAGAGTAACAAAAATGCTTTCTTCATGTATATTAGCAGCAAAAAGAAGGGTAGAAGCAAGCTAGTAACAAATGATAGAAAAAAACTGAAGTGCTCAGTGCCTCTTTTTCAGCTCTTTCTTTAAAGATAAGGTCAGCCCCCAGACTGCTGCACTGGGAAACACAGAACAGGCAGAAAGTAAGTAGCCCTCAGTGTTAAAAGAATAGTTTCAGAACTATTTAGAAAAGATAGACATGCACAAATCCTTGGGGCTGGGTACACTGCATACAAGGATGCTGATAGACTTGGCTATTGCGATTTCAGAGTCATTCATCATTACCTTTGAAAACTTTTGATGGGAGGGTGTGTCTCAGATGTTAGGAAAAAGGCAAACATAGTTCTCATTTCAAAAAAGAAAAAAGAAGGATCCGAGAAACTACAGACCAGTCAGCCTCACCTTAGTATGACAGGCTACTCCCCAGATCTGGTCTGGTGTGATACTGTGGCCCCCGATTCCCACTCCTGAACCCCAATTCACCCCACCATGCCAAGTGACCACTGATGCCTGAGTCAGTCCACTCAAGCCTCTCATGGTCAATCAGTCCCAAGTAGTGGGTATATGACCTCTAGCTACCTGAATGTTGCTCCCCAAGAGAGCACCCTCAGCCCCAGTTACCTCAGTGGAAGCCACTGTCTTACAGGGATTGGGACCCAATTCCAGTCACTGTACACTCAAGTTTGTCCATTTAACAAGGAGATGGATTATGCCCAGCCTTCTTCATTCACAATCTATAAAGAATACACTGCTTTAGATAAAACAACTATTAGTTTATTGATTGGATAACAATTTTAAGTGAGAATGGCTATGTCTACACAGACACATCATTATTTCGAAATAAGGATTTCAAAATAAGTTAATTCAAATTAACAAAATGTTAATTCAAATTAATGGAAAGGCTGCTATTGAAACAGCTGTTATAGCGAAATGGTTACTTCGAAATAAAGTCATTTGGACATGTTGTTTTGAAACAGTTGTTTCGAAACAATGGTGTTGTTTCGAAACATGTCCAAATGGCCTTATTTCGAATAACCATTTTGAAATAACAGCTGTTTTGAAACAATCGGGTTTAACCTGTTTCGAAACAGCAGTTTTTGTTTCGAAAGGATGGGATCTGTCCTTTCGAAATAAGAAAGTGTCATGTGGACCAAATATCTTTTATTTTGAAATAACCAGTCTTATTTTGAAATAAAAGTGCTGTGTAGCCATACCCAATATGTCCAATCAAGGCAGAATCATAATATCATGGAGTCAGGAGTGACCGCAGGAAAATAAAAGCTAAAGATTCATACTAACCTAATATCTCTACCTAAACTAACCTCATAGTCCAGGATTCTGCTCAAGACGTACAGCTGCCAGCTGTTTGTACAGCTAGTCTTTGTCTCAGACCAAGCAGGGCCCAGATCTTGCTTGAAGTTGATTCAAGATGGAGACTCCCAGGCAAAAAACCCTAAATCTTCCCAAGAATCTCTCTTTGTTCCCAAACCTCCTTATCCCCTCCCCTTCTGGGTCGAGGTGATCTCTTTGTCCAGTCCAAGCCAGGAACCTCAACTGTTACATCTTTGTTACCTTTTCCCAGTACAGGTAGTCCTCACTTAGTGACCTGGTTCCGTTCCTGAAACCCGGTTGTTAAACGAATTGGTCGCTAAACGAGGAGCAGCCCTTACTGGTATTTCAGGCATAATGTACTTTACTGGTAGTGGGTTTTTCCAACCATCTGTAGATAGTTTTAATGTCACCTTTGCATCATTTATAACATTTTTAATATATATTTTAAATGTTTTAAGCTCTAATGTACTGAACTTAGTTTGCATAGTGTACTGTAAATACAGGTAATCGTTTTTAATATTCTGAATAGTACTGTAAAGAAAAGGCCTAAAATAAACTCCATCGTGATAACTTTGTTTTATTGGCATAACTCCTTACATACTGTATTACAGAACATAAAAATGCAATCAGCAAAAATTATAAAAATGATGTACCAAAGAAATATGAAAATAAACATTCAGATTACATTGACATTTTCACTCATCAAATCCTTCAAAGTGTGGTTCAGCAGCAGGGGGGTCATCAATGTCATCGTCGGAGAGATCAGCAGGGTTATCAGGAGCTGTAGAAGGCCCTGGGTAAGGGAGATGATGGCAAGGAAATGGAGGGACTTGTAAGGGTAGGGGTAGGGGTCCTGGATGGAACTTTAGAGAAGTATCTCGTTAGTGTGGTCTGCTTTGTAATTTTCTTTTTTTCTTCATAAATTTCACGATAGCGTCGTAAAATTTCATTCATTTGCCGTTCCACTTTCGTGAACCATTCAACATTCGGGTCCATACTCTCTAGTTCTAACATCGCTGCATTCACTTTGGAGAAGACATCAGCTAACCCCTTTACAGTGAACTTCTTTTGTACTTCTTCCACTCTTTCCTATTAAGCACATTAGCAAGTTCCACAATTTTTTTATTTATGACATCAATATGTTCGTCTTTCTCAAATCCTTCGAAATTATTTACAAAACGTTTCAGGCATTTTTTCCATATGCCTTGCATGCACTTTTCTGTCATTCCCGCCCAAGCTGATTCAATGTTCTTTATGCAATGTAAAATATTATATGATTTCCAAAAATCACGCAGGGTTACTTCACCATTTTCTGTTGCAGCTACCACTTTGGAAAACGTTGCGTGCAAATATAGCACTTTAAACGTAGAAATAGCCCCCTGGTCCATTGGTTGTAACACAGCAGTTGTGTTTTTAGGCAGATACACGACCTTTACATCAGGGTGTAGATCATCAAGATGCTGGGGGTGGCCTGGGGCGTTATCAAGTAGGAGGATAATTTTAAAGGGAACATTGTTTGCCAGACAGTAATGCTTGACCGAGTGTATGAAGCAGTTCATGAACCAGTCCTCAAATAAAGATTGCGTCATCCATGCTTTGTTATTTGAACGATAGTAAACGGGCAGCATGTGCTTACTAACCTGCTTCAGTGCACGTGGGTTTGCAGAACGATAGATGAGAAAAGGTTTTAACTGAAATCCAGCGACATTTCCTCCCAGCAACAACGTGACCCTGTCCTTAAAAGCCTTGAAACCGGGCATTGCTTTAGCCTCTTTGTGTATGTAGGATCTTTCGGGTATTTTTTCCAAAATAGTCCGGTTTCGTCTGCATTAAAGATCTGTTCCGGACGATACCCGCCTTTCTTGATCATTTCGTCAAATTCATCCACAAATCTTTCTGATGCTTCTATGTCCACGCTTGCCACCTCACCACTGATACTTCGATTATGAAGGCTGAATCTCCGACGAAAACGTTGAAGCCATCCATGACTTGCCGTAAATGTTTCCGTTGACTCTTCATTTTCGTGCACTTTCAACGTTTCAAAGATACTGTGTGCCTTTGCTTGAATTATTAAAAGGCTCATTGGCATTCTTTTTTGTATCTGGTCGTCAAACTATATCGCCAGTAATTTTTCCATTTCGTGAATGAGGCCTTTCTGCTGCCTAGTTATTATGGCTTTATATCCTTTTGATGATTTCACTGCTTCTTTCACTCGATCTTTATCATTCAAGATCATTGATACAGTTGAATGCGCCAGCTCCAAGTCACATGCTATCGCTTTAACTTTCTTACCAGCTTCATATTCGTTTATTATCTTCATTTTTGTCTCAAGATCGATAGCCTTCCTTTGTTGCTTGGCGCTTTCTCCGGGTGAAGTCATGCTCTTCCTTTTCGCCAACATCTTGTACTTTGGGGTGCACAATAAAGTAAAAATACATAGACAAAAAACGCTAGTTCTGACTGCGGGAACGAGATGAATCTGAGAGAGTTGATGCGAGTTCTCATACATCGCCATAATACCAACTCATCAGAGAGCTGGTCATAACTCCGAGGGGGTCACTAAACGAGTAGGTCACTAAGTGAGGACTAGCTGTACCTGCTTCCTCACAGTTGTGGCTGTTTACATTCTGCTGGAAGAGATTTCCTGTCTGTCTCCCATTCCCCTGAGCCATGCAAAACATGCTACACATCTGTGCACATACAAGAAGCTGCAGGAAACCCAATACCAGAGGTTATGCCTACACTAGCAAATTAGTTCAAATTAAAAAGCATTAATTCAAACTAATGTGAAATCTAGGTACACTTGGCTTTGCCTAGCTTAAACTAACAAAAAATAACCCTGCTTAGTTCGAACTAATTTGTATATTTAGTTCAAACTAACCCAATGTAGACATGCTAGCTCATACTAAATAAGTTTGAACTAGTGATTGGTTTGAACTAAGTGTGTTTTTTTAGTTCAAACTAATATTCATTTTGAATCAGCTGGGCTTTTGTAGTTTGAAATGTAGGAAATTTTCAGTAAAAACCAATAAATTTGGTTCTACTAAAAATAAAGTACTCCCATTAAAGGAAATGGACATCAAAAAGCAAGATGGAGAGATGTATCTGGGTGGCTTCAATGAAGTCTAACAAAAGGGTCTACTTCTCTTAGAGGAAATCAGGGGGTCAGCAATCAGATGTTTGGGCAGAAGAAGGATAATCATCTCAGATATATCCTTTCCATAAAAACATATGGTTATCATTCCTCTATTTTTTCCATTCATTAGCACTTATCATTGCAATCAGGATGACATTTATGAGCCCAACTAGATGTTTGTGGAAGTGAAAGGATATTAGGGGAATGAGCATCCATGAATTTCCCTTTCTGAAAACATGGGACAACTCTAGAAAACCCAGCTAATAATCTATCTTTGTGGATTGAAAAGTAGCTCTAATTCCTTTGACTGTTTAGCAGACCATCCCCAGCCATTGGACCCACTGACCCTGGCCCCACTCACAGCTATAGACCATACTAAACATAAAACTTATGAACACAGAATTTAGGAACTTTATCCAATGGCTTTATGTGATGTAAACAGGCTTCAGGGAGCGGGTCCCAATGGTAGACAGCCTCCTCCTAGAATTCATTAGAAATTTGAAGAAAGATAAAGCCTGTGTCTTTGTTCTGAATCAAGGAAAGAGATAGGACTTTATATAATTTACATCCATTTCTACCAAATGCCTCCTATGCCTAAATGAATTTGTTGAGCATAAAATATAGGCAGTTTCCTTACATAGATAGATAGATACTCCCTCATCTGTGCCACCGGAACTCCAGAGGACAGAACAGACATATCCTGGTTTCTTTCATCCCCATGATGTCCATAGGTGAGTTTGGCTCTATTATTTCCTGCAGATTTGTGCATTAAAATGTCTCTGATCCTGAGACTGCAGATACATCTGAATGTGAACATTTAAAACCAAGAAACTAGTTTCTTTAATTTTATAAAAGGCACACACAAAAAAAACTTCAGATCATTTTTATAGTTCTGTGACTTATTTTATCTTTACTGTGTCTCCTATTCACACACTCAATCAATGAGATTTATCTTCATTTGATTTTAAACACCTTGCTGCTCCTTCTCACAAATTTCTTGAGCATTCATTGAATGGCAAGACATTTCAATATTAAGCCTCTTTATTTGCCTTTCACTCATCAGATCCATTGCTGAGCTTTTAGCCCTATTCAAATTATGAAACAGCCAGAAATATTTGGGTTTGATTTCCCTCACCTAACAAAATTTTTACAGTGGTGAACCAGCAGTGAAGAGAGAATCAGCCCCATCAAATCTAGTGGAGGTACTTCCGATTTACACTGGGGTGCAGAGCAATATAAATTGAGTTATTCCTCATGCACATCATGATAGAAGGGGAATCAAGTTCTTTGATGCCAGTGGAGTTATTCCTGATTAAAACTTATATTTATTCCAGTCAACATAAAGGCAGAATTAGAGATGGTATCAAACAATGAAGGATGTAGGGGGAGGTAATTGCAGGGACTATAATAGAAGAATTTGTGTTCCTCTCTCAAATATCTAGTCTCTCAAACATTTTCTTTGCCATATTTATTGTTGGAAGGGTGTTTACAAGAGGCTGGAAAGTGAGGATTTAAGCTTAAGTCTGTAGATCCAGAGACACGTGTACTTACATAGGTGCTATACACTGCACCCAAGGTAATAAAAAAAACAACAAGGCCTGCATGGTTTGGGGAGGAAGATGCTTTCAGGAAAGAGACAAAGAAAGACAAGTTGGATGAATTGCCTTCCCTGCCAGAAGGGGAGCTCCCAGTAAAAGGGAAGAAAGAATAGTGAGAGAAATACTAAATATGAAGTCTTGTGCAATAGGGTCAGTTAATGGTTGAGTATCAATGACTTTAAAATGATCATATCACGATGGTCCTCTTACAGAATCTAAGATTAAGACTGGAAGGGACCTCAGGAGGTCATCTCATCCAATCTCCAGCTCAGAGCAGGATCAAATCAAACTAAATCATCCCTTCTCTTTCTCTATCTATTTATCACAAGTGATCATGTACTTGACTTGCCATTTCATTTAAACACATTGTTTCTCTTTTTGCAGATTTCCTTGATTAATGGCAAAGGACAATCAAACCATGCTGGCCAACTTCATTCTCTTGGGACTGACCAATGATCCCCAGCTCCAGACATTATTCTTCCTGCTATTTTTAGTGATTTATCTAACTACCTTTGTAGGGAATGCAGTGATCATGGTGGTGATAAAAGCTGATCCTCAACTTCACACCCCCATGTACTTTTTCCTGTCCCATTTATCCGTTGTTGATATCTGCTATTCCTCCGTTACAGTGCCTAAGATGCTGGAAGACTTCCTAGTGGAGCAGAAGAAGATCTCTTTCAGTGGTTGCATTGCTCAGATTTTCTTTTTTACTCTGTTTGTCGCAGTTGAAATTTTCACTCTCTCAGTCATGGCTTATGACCGATACACAGCCATTTGTGACCCACTACATTACATGGGGATCATGAACAAACATATCTGTGTCCAGATGTTGCTCAGTATATGGGCCCTGGGTTTCTTGCATGCCTTGATAAATACTGTTCCTGTGTTGAGCCTAGATTTCTGTGGCTCCAATGTAATCAATCATTTCAGCTGTGAGCTTCCTCCTCTACTGCAACTTTCCTGCACTGAGACCACCCTCAATAATGCAGTGCTTTTCACAACCCTTGTGATATTTGGATTGAGTTCATTCCTCCTCACCTTCGTCTCCTACATCCATATCATCTCCACTGTCCTGAAGATACACACAGCAATGGGCATGCAGAAAGCCTTCTCCACCTGCAGCTCCCACCTAATTGCTGTGAGTTTATTGTACCTGACTGGTTTTTTTCTGTATCTGAAACCAAACACAGTGTCTGTGTCAGTACCAGACAGATTACTCTCCATCCAATACAGTATCTTGACTCCGATGTTAAACCCCATCATCTACAGCCTGAAGAACAAAGAAGTGAAAACAGCTCTGGGAAAAATGCTCAGAAAATTCAAGCTCCTCAAATAGTTTCAATGCTATTCATCAGATATATTAGAAAGACTGACAAAAGTAGTACTGGTATTGGCCAATGAATGCTTTACATTGTGACCCTATATTGTATATAGTCTGAAAAGATGTATTTTTTATTTACTTTTATTTATTTTAATGTATTTATTCCTGCAGCAGAAAGATAGTCTTTTAGATTTGGACCAAGGAATTTTGGGTTCAATTTCTAGCTCTTCTCTACAACACTTGAGTCTTCTTTTGAGTCCTAAGATACACTGGCCATGAAGTTTCTTATAATTCTGCTTTCCTCAACCTTCTGCAGCCTGTGTCTCCACTGTCAGAGCAGTAGATTCAAAGGAAATGGAGCTGAAATTGAACATGCTAACACCACTCCTGAAAGTAGTGTAACACTGAGGTGGAAATCTACAATTGGAACATAGGTCCATACAGCCAGAAAACAGCTTTTCTAGTTTTTCAAGTGTTTGTTGTGCCATAGCAACACAACTCCTTCCCTGCCTACAGCCCTGGAAACTTTTCACTTAATTCCTCTCTCTGCATGCAGCTTCTCTTTTGCACCTGCACCAGAGAAACAGCAAGGAAATCTTTTCCTGCTTTCTTTGTGTTAGGAAAAAAGGGGGAAGGAGGGAGTAGAGGAAGACTGCCTCCTCACAAGCCCTTGTGCCTACTACCCACAGTGCAATGCCTTTCAGAATGTAATGTGAGCAGTGGAGACAGGCGACCAGAACAAGCAATGTGCTGTGATCAGGCGCCTTCACCTTCTATAATTTGATAGCCTAAAATCATATTACAATCCCACCCCCAGTGTAGACAAGCCCTGAATCACTTACATTCTCAAAGCTTTTTGGCTACTGTACATCCACAATCTTTAAGAATATTAAATTAGCTAGAAATGAGATTTTCATAGAAAATTACAGGAATTAGCCTCTGAATTCCACTGTAAAGCCATGAGATCTCTTGCCTAAATGGTCTACAATCTTTTAAAACAATGCCAAGCTTTAATTAATGGGAGCTAGCCACATGATCTTGGTTGTTTTATAATATTAATATGGCATGGGATCAATATTTTTAGGCATCTTTGCAAATGAAGGTTAATACTCTATTTTTCCATTCTCATGGGAGGGATGGGGCTAATAATAGCAACTTTCAAAAATCTTATAGTAACCAGTCTCATATTATTACTCTGATTCAGAGCTTAAGCATTGTAAAGGAGTGTAGCTCTTAAAGTCTTAGAAAGACCTATAACAACAGATGTTGACAGGAAAAGGGAAACATAAAACTGAATGAGTCCAGACAAAAAGTTTTCCCAATATAGTTCAAAGACTGTGTTAAGATTGTAATAACCCTTGGGGAGGAAGGGGTTAACACTCTGGTCAGTGAGTCCCAGGACAGCCAATAGGAACGAAGCACAGCTTTTTGAATGGTAACAGCAGCCTGGCCTGGGCCTGTTTGGATGCAGCAGAGCTCCTGGAAGGATCAGGAGGAGGCCAGAGGGGCCTGAGGAAGAATCCAGCAACATCCTTACCAGAGATAAGTTAAGTTTGGTACTGACCAGGCGTGGGTAGAACAGGGAATGTTTATTTAGATGCAGTCAGGGTATTTTCTTTGTTTTTGGCTTGTTTTTTGGATTTCTCTGTGCTAACCACATGTAACCCAACCCCCCACCCCACTACCCTGTAACTACCTAAGTTAATTCCCAGAGAAGCAACTCTCTGTGTTTATTATCTGTTCTTTTTGATTAAAGAGTTTACCTTTTAAGCAAGTTCTGGTTCTGTGTCCTGAAAGGCAAGAGGTTTGTGTGCCCGTGCCTTAGACTGCACAGGCAGCTACTAGAGGGAAACCTGTTCCAGTTCCAGCTCATATTGCAGCTGGAGTTCAGTCACGTTCCTGAAGGAGGAATAAAGAGGATTGCCAGTACCTCACAGGGAGGAATTCCCAAGTGCGCCTTCCTGGGTCACAAGAGGTTTTTTTTGCATTTGGGTGGTGGCAGCGATACCACTCCAAGGCCAGGAATTGGAGGCCTTGGAGACTTTTAAGAGCAGGCTTTAAGGCCAGTGGCTTTTCTGGCCTGTTGCGGGCCCCCACCTTCTGCACTCAGAGTGCCAGAGTGGGGAAAAAGCCTTGACAAAGATCATGCCTGACAAATAAAGAAGAGTGGGAACAAAACTCAATGAATCAAAACTGGTATTTCAGAAATTATGCCTAACTGGTGGACATGATAATGTAGATTGGTTATTCTGACTGTCATTCCCTTTTGTATTACTTCCATGAAAAGTCATTGGGGGAAAGCTGGTTAGCGTGCCTGACTGAAGAAAGGGAAGGAGCAAGTTTTAACATCTGGCTGTCTCCATCAACCTCTCCTGAGACCCTGTACCTTCTTCATCCTGATCCTGAGAGATGTCCTGACCAGATATAATCAAAGAGATTGACTCAGATGATGCTGCCCCCTTCATCAGCTCTGGCAAAGGGTTGGATGCCACCACATATGTGAGATTCTGTTACCTTCCTCTCTTAAGGTATGTCTACACGGCACTTTTATTTCGAAATAACACTTGTTATTTTGAAATAAAAGAAATTAGGTCTACATGACGTTTTCTTATTTCGAAAGGACGGATCCCGTTTCAAAACAACAGGTCCAAATGGCTTTATTTCGAAATATCCCTTCCAAAATAACAGCTATTTGGATTTCAGGCTTTCCTTTAATTCGAATTAACATTTTGTTAATTCGAATTACTTATTTCGAAATAACCGTGTGTGTAGACATAGCCTTAGTGTGTACTTTTCCATTCTTATCTTACTTCTTCTGTTTCCTAGCTTTGTCCCTTTTCCTTCCTGGTTATAAACAGCTGGCTTCCCTGTCCAAAACTTCCTTTTTTGGTCCTCACCTGTAAGCCTGCTACCAAGAGTAAGTTAAATGCAATGCCTCGAGGACCCTGATGCTCACTCAAGTTTGCCAAGTCTGTAGGTGTTTCATGCCGGTAGTTGGTCGCGAGGGCGCCTCCTACAGGCGGTGAAGGGGAGTTAGCTGGGGTGCGCCCTCCCGCCGACCGGCAGAATGTCTCTGTAAGCTCCCACAAAGTCCTGGAGCCCCAGCCCCCAGGCAGGGCGGGCAGTGACAGAGTCCTGGAGCCCCGGCCCCCAGGCGGGGCGGGCAGTGACAGAGTCTGAGCGGTTCGGGGTTCCCGTAGGGCTTCCTCTGGCTAGGATCCACGGGAGGAGAGTTGGGGGAAGGGAGACGCAGGCCCACCCGCTCCACTGCATCTCAGCCCAGGGCCCTATACCGGGGCAGGATGGCCTACCACCGGGTCAGTGGGGCAGCATCCGAAACACGCTGCCCAGGACCATGGCCCACTGTCCTGCCCTCCCTGGGCTACTTCCTCCTCCCCGTCCTGCTCTCCCACCCAGGGTACCTATGTCCACAGAGGGTAGCCATCTTCAGGGTCCCCTTCATAGCAGGCCTGTGGGACCCTGGCAAACCCCTCCGTATCCATGGGCGGCAGGTCGGGATACTCCGATGGCTCCTCAGCCAGGGGCAGCTCCTCCAGGTCCTGGGGCCCATACAGGATCGGCCTCTCCTCTTCAGCAAAGGGTAGCTCCTCCAGGTTGCAGGGGCCTGGGTCAGGGGCCAGTTCCTCTTCTATGGAGGGCAGCTCCTCTAAGTCACAGGACTGGCAAGGGATTAGGCCTTCCGCTTCCCTGCCTCCCCGGGTCAGGCCCAAGTGGGGAGGCTGCAATGGGTCCCGCTGGCCCCTTAAGTGCCCGCCCCAGTCGGCTGCCTCTGGGCTTCCTTCCCAGTCACCTGGTCCGGGGAGGCTGGGCAGTCCATAGCACTGGGCAATCCGGGAGCCAGGGCCTGGCTGGGAGGCCTGGCCCTAGCCTAGCCTGGCTTGGTCCCTCTGGGCTGGCATGTCCTTTCACTTCTGGAGCTCAGGCCCAAATGAGCTCCCAGCCTGGGCTCTTATACTGCCCCTTCCTGCTCTGGCCACGCCATTCCGCTTCCAGGGCTGAGCCCTTGCTGTTCCCTGGCCTGGCCAGCGGGGGCATTCGGGGAGTTCCTCCAGCCTGGGCTCTGAGACAGGCAACAGTACATGCCTGCCCCTGGCTGTGGGAAGGAACTACTCCTGGGCCTGACCTGCTCCTACCTACCACCCCCCCACAACCCACTGCTGTTCCTGCTTTCCTGCTCCTGCTGCTGGCTGGCCTTCCTCCCACCCACTCCCCTGCTCTGTGGGGAGTGGGGGGAGAGCTTCAGAAGAAGAGAACTCTGCCACCACAAGGAGAAGACCACCTCTCCAGCCAGCCAGCCAGCCAGCCAGTCCCTGCTGCTCCTGAGCCTGCTGCTTCTCGACCAGGAACCACGACCACTGAGGGGAGGCCTTAAGGACTAAGACTTTGCTGTTTGCAGCTGGGGGTGAGCTGTTCTAGAAACTGAGAACTTTATATTGCCACCTCCTCCCCCCAGCTGCTGCCCCCCTGGCCTCCCCTCTCTCCAAGAGAGCAGCAGGCTCCCCAGACCCTTACAACACCTTGGGACTGTTTTGAGCAGCAGGGGCCATAGAACCTTCCCCTAGCAGTAGCAGTTCCCCCTTTCCCCATTACCTAGTACCCTCCCTGGTTTTTTTCTTCCCCACCCCCAGTGGCTGGAGGGCTTTCCACCCCTACTTTTTGCTCTCCAGCTGGTTCAGTGTCCCTCCCCATTACACCCCCCCCCAGACAGTTCCCCAACCCTTGAGTTTGTTTTAGTTTCCCCCCTGCCCCGCCCTTTTTTTTGAAAGTTTGTTTGGTTCCCTTGCCCCGCCCTATTCTCTCCACTACCTTTCCACCCCACCCCTAATGCCTATGAGCCCCACCCTTGGAATCCCCCTCACAACAGAGTAGGCCAGACCTCATGACCCCTTAGCCTTTTGATTTTTTTCCCTGAGCACTGCACCCCCTGTGAATGTAGTTACCCCTTTCACCAAGTGCAGCCGGAGGAGCCGGCCCTTTAATCTTTAAAGTTCCCTATCCCTCTTTCCTTGGCGCCCTCCTCCCTTGCCTGCAGCCTAGCAGGGAGGAGTGGTCTGCTGCCCCTTATTCCTTAATAGTCCACCCCCCCACTTATTGTTTGTCTCTTCCCTTTCCCCCTTCAACGCCCTCCTCCCCAGCCTGCTGCTTAGCGGGGAGGAGTGGTATCCCCTGGTTCCCCCTTCTCCCTTTATTCCTTACCTTGTTCACCCCTCCCAGTTTCCCTTCCTATAAAACCATGGATCCCTCCCCAGTCCCCCCTGAACCCCTCCCTGAGCCTGCTCCCCGGTCCACCCCTGTGGCTGCTCCCTTGACCGTGGCTGCTGCCCCTATCACATCTGGCAACCCCAGTGGGGCACCTGCACTAGGGAGCGCAGCTGGGACCTCCACTGCTGCTGCCACCACTTCCTCGGCTGGCAAAAAAGGCAAGGGGAAGAAGGCGAGCAAGGGCCCTGTTGCTCCCGCGGCCCCACCATCGGCCGCGGCCCCTTCTTCCCCAGCTGTTCCCTCCACCAGTTCTGGGGGTCCCACAGCCCCCAGATCGTACGCCCAGGTGACTGCCACCCCTCCACCCACCGCCGTACCATCTGCCCGCACCGCCTCCTCGAATAACATCTCGGGGGGCCGGGGCCCCTTCCCCTCCTTGACCAGGAGGCACGGTGTCCGCTGCCTCCTGGTGGCTGCCTCGCCCCACGTAGAAACCTACGTGCGGGCGATGGCGAGGGTGGTGGGGCCCTCGGCCATTGTGGCGGCCTCGAAGATGTATGGTAAGATAGTGTTCTTCCTTGCGTCAGAGGCCGCCGCACAGGAGGCGGTCGTTAGGGGCCTGGCGGTGGGGGGTGTCCACGTCCCAGTGGAACCCTTGGAGGACCTGGGCGTGCGGGTGGTCCTTACCTCTGTCCCTCCCTTCCTCCCCAACGCCGCCCTCCTTCCCCTCCTTTCCACCCTGGGGAAGCCCATATCTGTCATCAGCCCTCTCCCACTGGGCTGTAAGGACCCCACCCTCCGTCACGTTTTGTCCTTCCGCCGGCAGGTCCAACTCCAACTGCCGCCGGCGGGGGCACGTGACGGAGTGGCTTTCGAGGGGTCCTTTTTGGTGCCCCATCAAGGGGCCCACTATAAAATTTTTTACTCCTCGGGGGAGGCTCGGTGCTTCCTCTGCAGGGCCATGGGGCACATCCGGAGGGACTGCCCCGTGGCACGGCATGAAGAGGGAGCTACTGGGCCCCCCGAGGTGGAGACGGGCGCTGGCCATACCACCGTCGGCGACCCCAACCACCAGGCCACTAAAGCTGCCTCTCCTTCTCCGTTAAAAGGAACAACAGCCACTGCCTCTCGGGACGTGGGGATAACCACCCCACTATGCCCGGAGGAGAGGCCGGGCCCCGTCGCCACCCTCATTAAACCATCTGGGACGGGGCCCAGAGAGGAGAGCGCAGCGGCTGTGGTGATCCCAGATAAGGGAGAGGGCGCACCCCAGGGGGAAGGTTCCCGTCCCCGTGATGCCCCTCCCCTGATCCTTTCCCCTGAAGAGCCTTTGCCCTTGCTGCCTACCCCTGCCTCCGCTGGTCGGCCCTCTGATACCATCCCAGAGGGCCAGGCTCTCCCGCAGAGGAAGCGCAGCAAGCGGAAGAAGGCTCAGTCCCTCCCCATTTCATCTGAAGGGGAGGAGGCCCCCCGAAAGTCATTGCGGGGGGCTGATACCATCGAAAAGCACATTAACGATACTGAGCCGCTTGCTGCGCCCTCTGTGGAGGCCCAGCGGGAAGCGCCAGCCGAGAAGATGGACGCAGTGGAGGAGGGAACCAGCTCTGCCCCTTTGCAGGAGGCCCCTGTCGACCCCCCTCCCGGGGAGGCTGCAGATGGAGCCGTTTCTGTCCCCCCTGAACCTGCAACTTCACCACCATCAATTGAGGCAGGGGGGGACTTAGGCTCCATCTTTGCGGAGATCGAGGCCCTGGGTCTGACCTTGGTCGCCCCAAGGGAGGACGACCCTCTGCCAGCGGGCCTTGATCTGGGTGGTGATGATCTTCCACCACCCCCTCCCATGCCCCAGACCCAGCCTGAACCCCAGCCTCTGCCTGCTGTCCCTGCTTTTAATTCGGGGACACCCCCGGGCTGTTCCACCTGCCCGGCTGCTGTCGGCATTTCAACTGCGGCCGCCGAGCCTTTAGAGGCGACGGCCGGCACCGAGCAGCCGGGTCCCGGGGTGTTGTCCCCAGCGGGACAGCTGCCCCTTCCCCCACTTGTTTTTTCCCCCGTGTCCGACGCTGAGGACAGAGAAAATTCACTTACTACCATCCTTTTGCCCAGCGTCGGCACGGATCCCGCCCCTGACTCCTCCTTAGAAAATCTTGCGCCCGGTCAAGGGGAGCCGCACACCGGTGATATAACCACCGGGGACCCAGTCCCAACTCCTACCCCTTCCCCTGTCTTTCCCAGTGTTGTCCCTGACCCTGTCCCCACCTCTCCCTCCGATATTACCCCAAGTCCTACCCTAATCCCGTCCCCTATTGCTGCCGCCCCCGGGATCGTGTCTTTTCCCTTTCCATCGACCGATTCCCGGGGTGCGGCCTTTGTGGCTCCCTCTGTTCCCGGGGCTGCTGTCTTCCCTCCACCGCCACCCTTCCTTGTGCCAGGGGCTCAGCCGGGTGACTCGGCGCCCATGACATCGGCGCCGAGACGGGGCTCCGCGCCCTGTCTTTCCACCCCGGCTGGCCCTGGGGCCGTTACGGGGGCCCGACCGGAGGACCTGGACCCCACGGCGCTGCGGGAGGAGCTGCGTGTGTTCCTGGCAGACACTCGTGGAGCCAGGAGCCGGGTGCAGCTCGCTCTGCAGCGCTGGGGGAATTTCCATCTGGTCCTCCGGGCCGTGAGGGCCATACTAAAGGAGGGTAAAGGGACCGGGAGGCGGGATGGTGCGGCCTACCAGAGGGCCCGCACTTTCTGCGACTCCCTCATGACCTTCGGGATTGGTCGCGGATTGCTGCGCGGCCCGACGGAGGCCGCTGGTACTCCCGCCACTTCTGAGGATCCCCCCCAGCCCTCCTCATGGCCCCAATCATCTTTGCCACCTTAAATACCCGAGGCTGTAGGGTGGGTCTCCGCAGGACCCAGGTGCTCTCCTTCCTTCGGGAGGGGGGGTATTCTGTGGTTTTCCTGCAGGAGACCCACACGGATCCGGCCGCCGAGGCCAGCTGGCGGCTGGAGTGGGGGAACGGGGTGTTCCTGAGTCATCTGTCCACCCGCTCGAGCGGTGTGGCCACCCTGTTCTCCCCCGACCTACAGCCGGAGGTGCTGGGGGTTGCCGAGGTCGTGCCGGGCCGCCTGCTGCACCTCCGGGTCCGTATGGAGGGGCTGACGTTGAACCTGGTCAACGTCTACGCCCCGACATCGGGCCCGGAGCGAGTGCAGTATTTCCGGCAGGCGGCCACGTACCTCGGCACTTTGGATCCTCGGGAGTGCCTGGTCCTGGGTGGGGATTTTAACACCACCCTCGAGGAGCGGGACCGCACGGGGAACGAGCAGTGCCCGGCCGCCGCAAACGTCCTCAGGGAAATCATAAACCATCACTCCCTGGTGGACGTTTGGCGCGACCACCACCCGGACGACGAGGTGACCTTCACCTATGTCCGGGTGGGGGACGATAGGTCGCGCCACTCCCGGTTGGACCGTCTATATCTGTCCCGAAGTCACCTGGCACGAGCCCACTCCTCCAGCGTCCGGCCGGCCCCTTTTTCGGATCACCATTTGGTGACCGTGACGGCCTCTCTCTCGGCAGAGAGGCCGGGGCCGGCCTATTGGCATTTCAATAATAGCCTGCTGGAGGATGTGGGCTTCGTGGCGTCCTTCCGGGAGTTCTGGCTGGCCTGGCGGGGGCAGAGGGCCGCCTTTCCCTCGGCGCGGCGTTGGTGGGACATGGGGAAGGTGCGCGCCCGGCTCTTCTGCCGTGACTACACTCGGGGGGCCAGCCGGAGGAGGGATGGGGCGATAGAGCAGCTGGAACGGGAGGTCTTAGAGCTTGAGAGGCGCTAGGCCGCCAGCCCTGAGGATCCATCCCTCTGCAGGGCACACCAGGAGAAGCGGGAGGAACTTCGGGCCCTCGAGGATCTTCGGGCCCGGGGAGCCTTTGTTCGATCTCGCATCCGTCTCCTTCGGGAGATGGATCGCGGCTCCCGCTTCTTCTATGCCCTGGAGAAACGGAGGGGGGCTAAAAAGCACGTCACCTGCCTTTTGGCAGAAGACGGCACCCCCCTCACGGATCCGGAGGAGATGCGTGGAAGGGCCAGGGCCTTCTACGCTAGTCTTTTCTCCCCGGACCCGACCGAAGCTGACGCCTGCAGGGTGCTCTGGAATGAACTTCCCACGATCAGCGAGGGCGACCGGAACCGGCTGGAGCTACCTCTCACTCTGGCCGAGTTCTCGGAAGCCCTGCGTCTCATGCCCACCAACAAATCTCCGGGCATGGACGGGCTGACCGTGGAGTTCTACCGCGCGTTCTGGGACGTCCTCGGCCCGGACCTCGCCATCGTCTGGGCCGAATCCGAGGAGAGCGGAGTGCTCCCCCTTTCTTGCCGGCGGGCAGTGTTGGCCCTGCTGCCTAAGAAGGGGGACCTCCGTGACCTCCGGAATTGGCGTCCCGTCTCGCTCCTCAGCACGGACTACAAAATAGTAGCCAAGGCCATCTCGCTGCGCCTGGGGTCCGTGCTGCAGGACGTGATCCATCCAGACCAGACCTACACCGTCCCGGGCCGTTCCATCTTTAATAATCTCTATCTGGTCCGGGATCTCTTGGAGCTCGGGTGTAGGGACGGTCTGTCGTTCGCCCTTCTGGCCCTGGACCAGGAGAAGGCGTTCGACAGGATGGATCACGGGTATCTCCTGGGCACCCTGCGGGCGTTTGGCTTTGGGCCCCGTTTTGTGGGGTTTCTCCAGGTCCTGTATGCCTTTGCAGAGTGTCTGGTCAAGCTCAACTGGACCCTGACCGAACCGGTCAGCTTTGGGCGAGGGGTGCGTCAAGGCTGTCCGCTGTCGGGCCAGCTGTACGCTCTGGCCATTGAGCCCTTCCTCTGTCTCCTCCGTCGGAGGTTGACGGGGTTGGTGCTCCGTGAGCCGGAGCTGCGGCTGGTCTTGTCGGCGTACGCCGACGACGTACTCCTCGCGGTCCAGGACCTTGGCGACCTGGTGCGGTTGGAGGCTTGCCAGGCCATCTACTCGGCGGCCTCCTCCGCCCGGGTCAACTGGGTCAAGAGCTCTGGCCTGATGGTAGGGGCCGGGTGGACGGCGAGCTCCCTCCCACCCGCGCTTCAGGCCATCCGGTGGAGCGCGGGTCCGCTGCTCTATCTGGGCGTTTACCTTTCTGCCACCCATCCCTCCCCGGATGAGAACTGGCAGGAGTTAGAGGGCAGGGTGGGTGACCGGCTCCGGAGATGGACAGGACTGCTGCAGTGCCTCTCCCTTCGGGGACGGGCGCTGGTCATCAATCAGCTCGTCCTGTCCATGCTCTGGCACCGGCTCAACACCCTGTCCCCGCCCCCGGGTTTCCTGGCCAAGCTCCAGAGGACAATTCTGGAGTTCTTTTGGCCAGGACTGCACTGGGTCTCTGCAGGGGTTCTGAGCCTCCCCCTGGAGGAAGGAGGGCAGGGGCTGTGCTGTATCTACAGCCAGGTCCACGCCTTCCGCCTCCAGGCCCTGCAGAGACTCCTTTATGGTGCAGGTAGTCCGGCGTGGAGCCACTTGGCGTGCACCTTCCTCCGCCGCTACCGAGGGCTCTGATATGACCGGCAGCTCCTTTATCTCAATCTGAGGGGTCGTCCGCGAGACCTCTCTGAGCTGCCAGCCTTCTACCATGACCTCCTCTGAAGCTGGAGGCTCATTGCGGCTTCCAGGTCAGTTGTACCCACCGAGGGGGTGGACCTCCTCACGGAGCCCCTGCTACACAACCTCCATCTCGGTGTGCAGGTGGTGGAGGCCCCCTCCGTGAGGCAGAGGTTGGTCCTGGCAGGTGTCACCAGGGTTGGAGACCTCTTGGATTATGCACGGGGGGACTGGGTGGATCCCCATGAGCTAGCCCGGCGCATGGGGCTCTCCACTCCACGTACCCCCCGACGCCTACTCCAGGAGGTGAAGGCGGCCTTGCCTCCCACTGCTCGAGCCTACCTCGAGCGGGTCCTGCGAGAGGGTACTCCCCACCCCCCTCTCAGTCCTGGCCCTCCAGAATTTCTGATCGGGCCCTGGCCCCGTGAGCCCCCCTGGCTGTCCCCGCCCCACTCCCCCAGCCGGCTGCTAGATCTGCAGCCGGTCCCATTTCGAACCGCACCCCGTAAATATCTGTACACGCTCGTGCTGCATACCATCCACTTCCTCGCCCTCGCATCCCGCCCCGATACAAAGTGGCGGGATCTCTTTCCACCGCTGGAGGGCGAGGACCCCCGGTGGGCCAGTTTGTATACCACCCTCATCCCGCGGCCCGCCGGGGACATCAGCTGGCGGCTCCTGCATGGAGCCATAAGCACGGGCATGTACCTGGCGCGGTTCACCCCTCATCCCGACACCTGCTCCTTTTGTGGTGTGAGGGAGACCCTGGCGCACATATACCTGGAGTGCGCCAGGCTGCAGCCCCTTTTCCGGCTCCTCCAGAACCTCTTATTGAGGTTCTGGCTGCACTTTTCCCCTCACTTATTCATTTACGCACTCCCTCTCCGTGGCCCCACAAAGTCGCGGGACCTCCTCGCCAACCTCCTCCTGGCCTATGCTAAAGTAGCCATCTACAAGACCAGGGAAAGGAGGTTGGCTGAGGGAGGGGCCTGCGACTGTGGGGCCTATTTCTGGTCCCTCGTTCGTGCACGTCTCCAGGCAGAGTTCCTCTGGGCGGCATCCGCTGGCTCCCTGGACACCTTTCGGGAGCAGTGGACGCTGTCCGGGGTTCTCTGCTCGGTGTCCCCTTCTGACACCCTCATTTTAAACCTGTGACCTTCACACCCGTTCCTGTTATTTTTTGAGTTGTCCCACGAAATCATTTGAAACCCAGTCCTGTGCCACCTCCCCGTAGGCTGGAGGAGGGGCTTTAGAAGTGGGTGGGCTTACGCCCACCCACCACCCTGGGTTTTCAATAGGTACACAGTCTCATAGCTGATACAGCCATGTTAGGCCCGTGTTTTTCCATCGGCAAGATTGCAAATGAGAGTCAACACCAGTCAGAGAAGCTACATTTGCTATCTTTATTATTATTTCTTCTTTTGTGTGTGCTTGTCTTATTTGCTTTTCTGACAGCCATGGAAGGACTTTTACAATGACAACTTCATCCTGTGTCAGTTTTCTTTACCCCAAGAAATTACCAATTTCAGTACCATGTAAGAAACCATATCATAAATGGTATGAATACCATGATTACCATGTAAGAATCTTTTCCTGTTAAAAATGCTTTCCAACTAGAGGAAAAGGAAACAAAGGATGTTGTTGGAATTAAAACTGTACTTAATTCTTTATGTTTCAGATGCTTTAATCTTTTTACTTTATCATTAATAAAAAGTTTCTACTTTATTAGTGGTATGTTTGCCATGATACCAAATGATCTCAGTTCTCTATATTACCAAACAATGAACAGTGATTAGTATCATTTAAAGTTGCACAGTTTTGTGGTCATGTCAACACTTTACAATTATTGGCTGAGGTATTCCTTTTCAAGTGAGCATCAGGAAATTAGTATCTTAATTCTCATTTGATTTCAAGGTTTTTGAGCCTCTAATTTCCATAGATGCCATTGAAAATCCCAATCTATAACTGCATCATTACTGTCCTTCTCACAAGTTCTAACTGAGTTCTTTGTTTCACAGTGCACCATCTTTCCCCTTGGGCATCACATACCTGCAAGTGCATCATGTAAAATGTAGAGAGGCCAGGGCTACATGGGGACATTTACAGAGGGCGGGGAAGTAGAGAAGGCGAGAGAGAGAGTCATGTGTCAGGCTTATGCTAGCTGATTCATCATTATAGATTCTATGGGTTCTTGTAGCTGAGCCCTCCTGACCTGAGTCAGATGATACAGGGCCAGGTGTGGGTGTCTAGTTGCAGTATAGACATATCTTAAGAGTGAAAGAGAGCCTCAGGAACTCAAACTACAACTTCTATGAGACTATGCATTGTCATGAGGAAATGCAAGGTAATCTTGAATTGACTCAAATCACACAATGCTAGTTCAACAAAGAAAACCAAAATATTTCATTTCAGAACCAATGGAACTTTTTTTCCAATTGCAAATGGCCATACTAAAATGTTTCATCACCTCCAAACAATTTCTTTCAGAACTTTTCATTTATATATAAATGAGCGTTGACTCCACGGAGCTCCAGAGACTGAACAGAACTAGGGGTTGTGACACACGGATGTGCAGATTCTGTCTTCTGTGCCAAATATGTGCTTACTGCTTTCAGACAGGTTTCTGCTTGCAAAATTGAAAGAGGGCGTGACTCCACTGCCACTAGTAGTATACTGTGACAACACTGTTACCTATACTTATAAGAGGAGTCACACCTCTGCAAAATATAGTAGAGAGACACTCAATACAGGCTAAGTGTGTGAGGTTAAATCATGCACCAATTAGCCTTAATGAGGCCAGGATTTCACCCATGATTCCCAGAAGATATGTTCATGGATTCATTAGAAACACAAAGATATATTAGCTAGATAACAGATATTCTTACTAATTTACATTTATAATTACAAATTACTTTTACAATAGATAAATGATCTGATTGTAAAGATAACTAAACTATGCAATATGGCTTAATACTAGAGGAGAATAGAATGGTCAGGGCAGGAAGGCATTCAGGTATCATGGGTATCAGTACAGGACCATGGATGGGGGGCAGAGAGAGAGAGACAGAGAGATCACAACAAAATTAGTTAAGTTAAACAGAATAAAACATATTGATTTAGAGCAGGGGTGGCCAAAAATTCAAGAGCCACACAAATTGATTATTAAAACTTTGAGAACCACACTGAAGCATATAACCACATACTTTTACTTACTCCAAAATTATTAAGTTTAAAATTCATTGTGCACTTTAATTTTATCATAAAAACAGGACAAATATTGATCCTACTAATGTCAGATTCTAATAATTACTTAAGGTTACCATGGTAACTAGGCCTACACAGTAAAAACTTAGCTGTTGCTGTGTATAGAACACTGCAGACCAGTGGCAAGTTTTTTGTTTGTTTTAAATCTAGGTAGTAACTTGTCGATGCAGTAGGTAAAAGCTCTCTCAGGTGCTGATCTCTAGGTATTGCACAATGTTTCGATTTAACGAATTTCATTGTAGAATCCAATGCTTCACAGCAGTAAGTTGTGCAAACAATTGCAAGTAATCTACATTCAGTTTTAAACTCTTCTCCTTTGTATTTTTGTTTCTTGGTATTCCATGTCATGTTCAGGACTTGTAAAACACAGTTTTAACAATGGAGTAAGCTGCATTAGGGCCTATGAGAAAATCTAAACATGCCGTGCTTCCGTTTGACCCCATTGCTGCTTCCCTGCTGTCTCTGACCATGATGCTGCTTCTCCGCTCTCCCCAACCATGCCAAACTTCTGCCCCACAACCCCAACCATGCCATGGCTTCCCTGCCAGCCCTGACTACACTGCCGCAGCTTCCCCCACTGCCCTGACCATGCTGCCGCAGCTTCCTCTGCCAGTTCTGACCATGCCTCCATGCTTTCACCGCTGGCTCCGACCATGCTGCCACAGCTTCCCCCACCAACTCTGACCACATTGCTGCAGCTTCTCCCGCTACCCCAACCACACTGTCACGGCTTCCTCCACCAGCTCTGACCACGCTGCTGCTTCTCTGCTATCCCTGACCATGTTGCCCTTCCCTGCCAGCTTTTCCACAAACCACACTTTTTCTTTGAAGAGACACATGCAGCTTGCGAGCGGCAGTTTGGCCATGCCTGATTTAGAACAGTAGAACACGGACACCAGCTTGTTGAAGACAACCACGTCATTGAAGTAGCTGGACTTTGGCCACACGTACTTGATCATGAGGGTGCTGCAGAAGATGACCACCATGGCCAAGTGGGAGCCACAGGTGGAGAAAGCTTTTTGGCACACTATGTCCAAAGGGATATTCAGAGTTGTCATGATGAGGAGGACATACAAGATCCTCTTCAGGAGAAGGAACTGATGATAACACTAGTGGCCATGATGAAATTTACTCTCTGTGTCACGTGGGTCCACACGGGAGAGTTTCAGGAAGGGGGGTGCATTGCAGAAGAAGAGTCTGATCTCATTGGACCCACAGAATGGCAGCTTGAAGAATGACAGCAGAGGTGGAATTTTGAGAAGGAAGGCCCAAGAGCATATACCTGAAGAAGGCAAATCCTGTTGTTTGTGAGAATCAGGGAGCACAGTGGATTGCAGATGACTAAGTAGGGATCGTTGGCTATAACAGCAAAGGTGAGCACTGAGCAGTTCCCCAAGAGATGTGGAAGTACAGCTGGGTGATACAACTGGTGTAAGAGATGGACTTGTCCTTGACCAGGAAAATCTGCAGCATCTTGGGGATGATATTGGAAGTGTACTAGATCTCCAGGAAGGAGAGCCTGCTGAGGAAGAAGTATATGAGGGTGTGGAGGCAAGGTCGATATCTACTATTGTGATGATGATGATGATGATGATGATGATGATATATCCAGACAAGGTCAACAGCTAGGTGGTCAAGTCTGTGAAGAAAAAGCAAGAACTGCAGCTTCTGGAAGCTTAGGAAGCCCAGGACTGAGCAATGAACATTTCCAACTGCACATCCCTGTACTTTCAGTGAAATTGCTAGTGTAAAACTAAATTAGTGGAGTGTCATAAAGTCCTTTATAAATTATTTGGGACTATAATATCTGTATGTGGAGATTGTGTCTGAAGACACATTCAGTTTAAAGAGAAAGCACAGAATATTTTTGCTTATATTTTCCAATATTATTTCCAACCATCTACAGTTCTGTTCTTTTTAGACTCTGCAAGGGGGGCGGGGTATTAAAATTATGGTCAGGAATGCAGTGTTTCTTGAGATTGATTCACATTTGTATTACATTGTAATACTTTGGGAGTTTCAAAGGAACCTTTCAATGGCTATGTCTACACTACAAGCCTTGGTTAAGCCGGCTTAATAAAGTCTGCTTAAAGTAGACTTTATTAAGCCGGCTTAGCACATCCACACTCAAAATGCCAGGACACTGCCTACGTCCACACTGGCAGCTTCTAGGTTGCCCTAAGATTGGTGCATTGTAGGCACCTGGCCCACAGTGAACCACAGCTGAGGTGCCCCTCTCTTCCAGCCGCTCCTTTACTACCGGAAGTGAGTGACCATACCAGCCTCCATACTGCGTGTGGTAACAGGGAGCCCAGAGAGGTCAGAGAGCCTGACATAGCCCAGCGATGTGCCAGCGCAGCACTCCACACCCTCCCTGTGTTGCCCAGACTCCTCTGGCTCTGGAATAGGTGCTGTAGGGCAACTGCCAATGCAGGGGCAGGGTGCAGCCTTTGTTTAGACTCAAACACCAGGAACAGCACACAGAGGAAGCTGAAGTCAAATCACCTGTTATAATGGGGAGAAAAAAACATAGTCAGGTTTTAATCCTGCTTTCACACAATCTAATCTAAAAGAAATAGCAACTGTCTATGGCTATGTCTACACTAGAGGGTTCAGTTAAGTTGACTTAACAATGCCAACTTAAAAGTTAAGTCGACTTAACAAAGTCTACGTCCACACTGGAGGGCTCTGTTAAGTTGACTTAGTTAAGCTGATTTAACAAAGCCTATAGTGTAGACAACCCTCTCTACAATGTGTTACGTTGACTTAATAAAGTTGACTTTAATGCTTAAGTTGACTTTAAGGGCTGGCGATATTAAGACAACTTCAGCAAGTGCTTAAGTTGACTTAACAAAAGTCCAATGTGGACATGTCTTTCCTTAATTTGACTTAGGGGAGGTTAAGTCAACTTAAGGCTCCAGTGTAGACATACCCTTTCTTTCTTTCCATGTGCTGTTTCCCAGTGTTTGAATCTTAACAACTGCTTTGATTTGCTGTTAGAGTGTGAGCTGATCCTATGTCTTACACTCCCCTGCATTTATTTCCTTCCATTCTGTAAATTCCCCCAACTTCAAATTGTCTGATGAAGTGGGATTTTTCTCCCATGAACGCTCATCCAATAAATAAATGTGTTAGACTTAAACAGTGCTTCTGGACTCCTTGTTAGTTTTATAACACTATCAGGGGGTCCTTTGAGAAAGGGAGACACACAGGGTTGGTGGGAGAGGGGGAGAGACAAGCAGGGTCAGGCTGAAAAGGGCAAGGGGGAGACACGTTTGGGCAGAGAAGGGGGAGACACACAGGATCAAGAATAGAAGGATAAGGGGGAGACACACAGGTTTGAGCAGAGAAGGGGGAGACACTGAAGACTGGGCTGAGAAGGGCAAGGGGAGAAATAGATGGGTTTGGGCAGAGAAGGAGCAAGACAGGGAGAGTCAGGCTGAGAACAGGGGAGACATGTGGGCTAGCTAAGAATGGGGGAGACATGTGGGGCTGGGCTAAGAAGCGGAGAGACAGGCAGGGTCAGGCTAAGAACAGGGGAGATCCTGGGGTTGGGCTGTGATGCCGGGTTGGGCTTAGATGCTTGGGTCAGGCTGTGATGTGGGGAGATGCCGCGTCAGGCTGCGATGCCAGGGTGGGACTGAGATGCTGGTGTCGTTCTGGGATGTGGGCAGGTGCTGAGGTTGGGCTGCAATAAGAGGAGATGCCAGGGTCCGGCTGTGATATGGGGAGATGCAGGGGTCTGGCTGAGACACTGGGGTCAGGCTGAGAATGGGGGAAATGCCGGGGTCAGTCTGGAATGCCCGGTTGGGCTCAAAATGGGAGAGATGCCGGATCGGGTCAGGGAACATGGGGAGTTTGGCTGGGTCCACATAGCTGGGAATGCTCCCAGCTGTTTTGCGCCTTCTAGCCAGCCCCCAGCCCCAGGTTTTCTGTGGTTTGGAGGCCAATTAAGTTGACTTAAGGCAACTCCCCCTCCACATTGCCTTAAGTCGACTTAATAAAGTTGACTTAACTGTAAAGTCAACTTTATAAGTGGAAGTTATAAAGTCAACTTTATCTCATGCTAAAGTCGACTTCATTGCCCTGCAATGTAGACAGGGCTTTGTCTAAGTCGACTTAAGGACCCTTAAGTTGGCTTAAATACACAGTGTAGACGTACACAATGAGATTTAGGTGTCTAATTCAGGGTGGGACAGATTGTTGACACAGGAAGTTCACACATACTTTGGAAAATGCCTTGAAATGAAGTGGGCAGTTAAGGTCTAACAGACATTTAGGTGTGTTACAAATTGTTCTAATGCATCATAAAAGCAATATGTCTGCTAATTCCATGGTCTTTACTGTCCAGCAGAGGTATGGATTTTAGTACCCAGGTTCACCTTTTGAAAGTGGTATTGTTGGTTTCCTATGAAGATGCATACTCATGGGTTGAAATTGGAGTGATTGCTTTCTGAAAAACCGTTACCCAAGGGTGAGAGGTGTTTTTGTCTTTTATCATATTTCTGTGTGAGTTTATTCAAGAGCACAGTGATTGGTTTCCCCTACATAGCTGGTACTCTGGCCCTTGAGGCCCTGGGTGAGGTACACCATGTTTTCATAGGCACATATAGGATCCATGCGTGACATTTCCCTCTGCAATCCAGATTGCTGTATAACTGTCATCCCAGGCCCTCATGTCTTGAACTTGCCCCCAATGTGTGATCATGCAGGTCATGGGAGATGATAGTACTGCCTTACTCAGTGCTGGTATTAGAACCTCAGTGTGATGTCCAACTGCAATATTGTGTCCCATTTTGGTCACCACTGTATAGAAGAGATGTACAGAAACTAGAAAGTATCCAGAGGCAAATGACAAAGATAGTCAGAGGAATGGAAGGCCAGTTGTACAAGTCAAGGCTGAAAGAACTGTATGTTTAGTTTGGAAAAGGGTTGTTTAAGGGAGATCATCATACTTGTCTTCAAATACTTGAAAGGCTGCCATAAAAAGCTGGAGGAAAATGTTCTCTTTTGCCACAAAAGGCAGGACAAGAGGTAATGGGTTCTGAACCTAAAAATGGTAGGATAATGACAGAGACTGCC
Source organism: Podocnemis expansa (assembly GCA_007922195.1). Taxonomy (NCBI): domain Eukaryota; kingdom Metazoa; phylum Chordata; order Testudines; family Podocnemididae; genus Podocnemis; species Podocnemis expansa. Next base: position 47,157,966 of record ML681991.1, read on the forward strand.
TCTGGTAATTGTATCAGCTTCTTCATTGGAGGTTTTCAAAAGGCGAATGGATAGCCATCTGTCTTGAATGGTTTAGACACCATAAATCTTGCATCTTGTTAGGGGGTTAAAGTTAGAAAAGCCTTGAGATCCCTTCTCACTCTAGGGTTCTGTCTGTGTGCTGGAGAAAGTTTGTCCTTCTATGGACCTACTGTGCATATTTGAGGGTATGTCCACACAGGCTTCTTATTTCGAAACAACAGAGGTTGTAATGGCCATTATTTCGAAACCATTAAACCTCGCATCTAATTGAAATAGCCATTGTTTCAAAACGGTTGTTTTGAAACAATGGCGCTCGGACACATTGTTTCGAGACAGCACCATTGTTTCAAAACAACTGTTTTGAAACAACATGTCCAAATGGCCTTGTTTCAAAATAACCATTTCAAAACAAGGGCTATTTTGAAAGCAGGCTTCCCTTAATTTGAATTAACAAGCTGTTAATTTGAATTAACTTATTTTGAAATAAGGACTTTATTTCGAAATAACTCATTTTGAAATGGGTTATTTCGAAATAATGATGTATTTGTGGACATAGCCTGAGTGATAATGAAGGACTGCAGTCTTCATGGGCTGTAAGTCTAATATTATATTCAGGACATGGTATTATAAAAACGCCAATACGGATAGAGCTTTGGATATTTTTAAGTCACTGGGCCCTTTTGGAAACCTCACTAAAAATCTATTTTCTTCTGTAAGCATGTTAAGATGTTTCAAAATCTGTCCATTAGACTGTGATTTTCAAGAGCTCCTATTTGATTTAGGCACAAAAGTTCCACTGACTGTTAATGGGGCTTATGTTCCAATATCGCTTTGTCTTTGTTATATAACCCTACCTTAGAATCCATATTTAGACCCATGGACTGAGATTTTCATTGGATTTGAAAAGTGTTGCCCACACAATGGTGTGTGGATTCTCAGCTCCATTAGACAGGCACTGAAAATCAACTTTCCATTCGGGCAGAAATAAGTGATACAGAATCTGGGCATGTTCTGAGGGCCAAATGGTTTATTTACACACATACTCCAGTTCTGGAACAGAGTGGTAAAACAGCATGCAGGGCAGTTCCTTCTCCCAGGCATCTCAGTCCAATAGCAATATCCAATTCCCAGGGAGCAACTCCACCTCAAGAACTGACCCAATGCACAGAACAAACTCTCTTGCTCATGCAGTTCTTTCTTTCCTAAAGTTGCCCACCCGCAAACTTTGCATCACCCAATGCTAACACCATTCTCTGTCTTTCCAAGAGTCAAAATTTGCATACATGCTAAAAAGAAATTGGAAAACTATAGTGAAGCCTAACATAAAATTTGATGACGATGATGATGATGGTGATGATGGCTCTATTACATCTTAATCTTGGCCCAAGACTACACTCAGTACAGGTGTTTTACAAACACAAGCAAAAGACCCAATGTAGTGGCGGCAATGCAGCAGATTGTTCTGGGCCTCCCTGACTGTATGTTCTATGGACACTCTTGCCCTGCCAAAATAAGAGCATGCACAGGTGTCACACAGTGTAATCTCCAGTGCTCATTTATTTATAGTTTAGAGGTACAAACCAACTCTCAAAGCAGGCCCTCTTGACCCAGAGACTCTGCTGTCTACCCTTTCTGGCCAGGAAGGAAACTAAGTTGCAGATCCTGTATGCTCCTCTCTAATTACACCTCCCTTCTGGTTTCTCCGTAGCTGGTTTATATCCTCCCTCCCACTCAGTGGAGAGCTGTTGTCATTTACACAATTAGGCAAGATCCTGGCTTGTTTTAATTAACACCTACAGCTATTGCCTTATTCCCAGCTACCTAGGACCCTGCCAGCCCACTTTACCACAGCCTAGGTAGCTGGCTTGAGAGCGGGGGAGTCACTGAGGTGTTTTTCTCCCTCCACTCTGCCACAGGCAGTATCAAGTCACCTTGTTTATTCTTATTTAAGCTTCCATATACAAAGCTTTAGGGACTATCCCTCCAGGGATGCTATTTCTCTGAAATAGAATCACTCATTGTAAATTGCTCATACAGACAATAGAATATTGATTCCTACACCAGAGAGTTGCCATTTCTTTCTGAACACTACTAAGAACACGTTGCAAAAATCCCTCATTGCCTCTTTTTTCATTTCTGTCCATCTCTCCCCACCTGAGAAAGTCACCTAGATATTTCCTCACCACCTATTCCTAAAGTGTATTCATTTGTTTCCTGCGGCAGACTGTGAAGCACTGCATTGTTTTCAAGCTGTCTATCTTGAAGCAACAAGGAGTTGTGTGGCACTTTAAGACTAACAGATTTATCTTGAAGCAGTTGTGGAATGTCAGTCTGTGATTACTACTGCAGTCCTATCAAGAAATTTAAGATCTTTGATCTATGGTCTTCAGACAGCTAACATGTTTTTGGAGAGTTTTGCTTGGGTAAGGCATAGGCATCAGGTCTTGAGTGAAGGTGGGTGGGTGTGTGTGGGTGTGTGTGTATCACCAAAGAAGATGAGAAACATGGTGATCCATTTACAATTAGTAGAACTCCACTGTCATTTCTGTCTAACTTTGATAGCTAATACTGGTATTTATTTTTAAATGATTTTCCCCACAGGTTTTACTGGTTTAAATTGTCACAGGGTGGGTCAGACAGAAGTCACTGAATGCCAGTAGAACTGAGATTCAAAAAGTTAAAGCTTTATAATTGTTAATATTACATGTCAAAATGTATTGTGTACTCTGTTTAAATTAAATTCTGCTAAGCTCTTAAGCAACATTTTATTTTTAATTTTACTATCTGTAAATGTTTACTAGTATAGATGGAAATATTTTGTGTTGAGTTCTGTATATATGATGCAATTACGTTTGTGGGGAAAAAAATTCCTTCCTTCCATGATTACCTGTATTGGTGCTGTTTTCCAACTGCTTCATGGAGTCATTTAGTTCAGGCCATACAAAAAGTCTTTTGATAAATAAGTTGTGTTCAGAAGGCCCTCTTTTATGTACACACATAGTCAAATAATATTTTTTTAAAAATATTTTTGCTAGATTATAATCCACTAAACTACCAAACGTTCACAGACCTGGTGATGGAACCCAGGAGTTCTAGCTCACAGTCCTTCTTCCCTAACCCATTAGAGTTCATGCCTCTCCCAGAGCTGGGGAGAGAACCCAGAAGTCTTGACTCCTCCATGTCCCCTATCTAATTGGCTCCACTCTCTTCCAGACTGGGAACAACATTAACAACTATACCACATTTATGTCAGTCACTCTCCTCATTTCTCTTGCAGATGAAAGCACTGGTGTCAGATGGATTGGGCAAACCAGTCTGTTGTGATTGAATTCATCACCATTGGATTCCCCAGTCTCCAGAAGATCAGAGTCCCAGTTTTCTTGCTGGTCTTGCTCATGTACATGGTGACCATGATGGGAAACATGATCATTATCTTCATCACCAGGACTGATCCCAGGCTCCGCACCCCCATGTACTACTTCTTAGGCAACTTCTCCTTCCTGGAGATATGCTACACATCAGTCACAGTGCCCAAGATGCTCAGTGACTTGCTGGTGGAAAAGAAGGTGATTTCCTTCAGTGGTTGCATCTCTCAGCTTTATTTCTTCCTAGCACTGGGTGCCACTGAGTGTCTTCTCCTGGCAGCCATGGCTTATGACCGCTATGTGGCTATATGCCACCCCTTGAGGTACACAGCCACCATGAGTGACATGATATGCATCCAACTAACTGCTTGGTCTTGGATCACCAGCTTCCTCCTGCCCTTGGTGCCAATAATCCTCATTTCCCAGCTCCATTTCTGTGGTCCCAACTTGGTTGACCATTTCTTCTGTGATATCCTGCCAGTGCTGAGACTGGCCTGCACTGATACGCTCCTCAATGAAATGCTCAGCTTTTTTCTCTGCTCCTCAGTCATTCTGGGGTCCTTGGTGCTGACTTTGACGTCCTATGGAAGAATCATTGGCACCATCCTCAGCATCCCCTCTACTGCAGGGCGCAAGAAAGCTTTTTCCACCTGTGTCTCACACCTGACAGTAGTTTCCATCTTCTATGGCACAGTGATTTTCATGTATGCCCGGCCCACCAGAAATTTCTCCTTCAATCTAGATAAGGTGATATCCATCTTTTACTGCATGGTCACCCCACTTCTCAACCCTATCATATACAGCCTCAGGAATAAGGAGGTGAAGGAAGCTCTGAGGAAAGCCTTGGGTGGCCAAAGGAGAGCCCTAAAATGACACCAGTCAGGGTGGAAAAGGCTGATACTGTAATGAATCAAAAATGGGGAAACTGGCAATCCTGCTAGGAAGGAGGGAGTGTCTGCTTTGGACAAGGAATCATCAAAGTTTGCCAGACTCATTGCAGACTATCCCCCAATCTGGGCAATCAAAAGGTGCCCAAGGGAAGTGAGGGGAGCAGCTTCAATGGAATTTTGGTTCATAACTCCCTTCTGCTCCACTGAAACCCCTTGCCTTCTTGCATGGTTTGAAATGCTCGTCCGTGCACTTTGACAGCACAGCATCACATTAGTCCTGTCTTTCTGGCAGGGGATGGACTAAACAATCTCTTAAGGTTTCTGGCCCCCTATTTCTCCAATACTGCAAAAATAAAAATAAAAATAAAAATAAAAATAAAAATAAATTTGGAAAGCTAGTCCAGTTGTCAGGAAACTAGTATGCAACATAACAGAATTGGCTTCAAGTCCCTGCTGCACCCTAATGATTCAGCGGGAGTTAGTCACATATGTGTGTTTGAAAATGCCTCAAAATGTTTAAATACTTTAAAAGTTTGCCCTTTGGGATCCTCATATTTTAGAAGTGGATAATGGTGCTTTTGTACCTTTCAGAGATGCTGTGAGGATAAATACATTAACAATTATGAAACAGTCAGGCAGTATTGTAACAGAGAAAAATAAATATTTTAGCCAGGTACAATTTACTGCAGTATCCTTCTTGCAATTTTTCAATGACTGATTCTGTTGTTCTATTCTATTTCTGTATATATATGCATATGTGTCTATATGCATAACTCATCACATGTTCTCAATAAAGTTTCTCTTTATACATGTTTTGGCTCTCCATTTATTTGTGTTTCAAGTATGATTTATTTAAAATTTTAGAAGTAATGTAGGCTAAATTTTTCAAAGTGACAGGCAAAATTGAAAACAAATAGTAGCATGGGGGAAGATTTCAACAAGAAACTCATTTTAGACACCTAGAAATCACTGGAATTTACAAAGGCTGAGTTAGAAACCAAGGCTACCCATGTAGTGAATAGAGGGAAAGAAGCAAGAAAAAAAAATCAGTTTCAGATTGAAACAAACCAGTATTTTTTTTCCATATTTTCATATTAGCCCATGGAATGATTCACACTGCTCTGACTGGCTATGTCTACACTACAGGGCTCAGTTAAGCTAGCTCAATAAAGTCTGCTTAAAGTAGACCTTATTAAACTGGCTTAGCACATTCACACTCAAAAATGCCAGGAGACTGTCCACGTCCACACTGATAGCTTCTAGGTCACCCTAGGAGTGGTGCATTGTAGGTACCTGGCCCATAGTGCACCACAGCAGAGATGCCCCTCTCTCCCAGCCACTCCTTTACTAAAGGAGGTGAGTGACCACACCAGCCTCCATACTGTGTAAGGCAACAGGGAGGCCAGGGATCCTAATGTAGCCCAGCGATGTGCCAGTGCAGCATTCCATACCCTCCCTGTGTTGCACAGACTCTGGCTCCGGAAGATGTGCTGCAGGGCAAATGCCAATGCAGGGGCAGGGCGCAGCAGTTGTTTAGACTCAAACACCAGGAAAGAGCACACAGAGGAAGGTGAAGTCAAATCACCTGTTAGAATGGGGGAAAAAATCCCTAGTCAGGATTTAATCCTGCTTTCACACAATCTAATCTAAAAGAAATAGCAACTTTTCTTTTTCTTTCTTTCTTTCTTTCTTTCTTTCTTTCTTTCTTTCTTTCTTTCCATGTGCTGTTTCCCAGTGTTTGAATCTTAACAACTGCTTTGATTTGCTGTTAGACTGTGACCTGGTCCTATCTCTTACACTCCCCTGCATTTATTTCCGTCCACTCTGTAAATTCTCCCATCTTCAAACTGATGAAGTGGGATCTTTCTCCCATGAAAGCTCATCCAATAAATAAATGTGCTAGTCTGAAACAGTGCCTCTGGACTCCTTGTTTGTTTTACAACACTATCAGGGGGTCCTTTGAGAAGGGAAGACACACTGGCTTGGTGGGAGAGGGTGAGAGAAAGGCAGGATCAGGCTGAAAAGGGCAAGGGGGAAACACAAAGGTTTGGGCAGAGAAAGGGGAGACACCCAGGGTCTGGCAGAGAAGGGCAGGGAGGAGACACATGGGTTTGGGCAGAGAAGGAGTGAGACAGACAGGGTTGGGCTGAGAATGGGGGAGACATGCTGGCTGGATAAGAACAGGGGAGGCATGCAGGGTCAGGCTAAGAATGGGGGAGACAGGCAGGGTCAGGCTAAGAACAGAGGAGATGCTGGGGTCCGGCTGCGATGCGGGAAGGTGCCGGGTCGGGCTGGGATATGGGGAGATCCTGGGCTCAGTCTGCCATACAGTGAGATGCTGGGGCAGGCAGAGATGCTGGGGTCAGGCTGTGGTGCAGGGAGATGCTGAGGTCGGGCTGAGATGCTGGGGTCGGGCTGCAATGTGGGGAAATGCTGGGGTTAGGGTGAGATGCTGGGGTCATGCTGCGATGCGGGCAAATGCTGGGGTTGGGCTGTGATGATGGGAGATGCCAGGTTGGGCTGAGATGCTGAGGTCTGGCTGCAATGCAGGGAGATGCTGGGGTCCAGCTGAGAATGATGGAAATGCTCGGGTTGAGCTGTGATACCTGGTTGGGCTCAGAACGGGAGAGATGCCAGATCTGGTCGGGGAACATTGGGAGTTTGGCTGTGGTCCACACAGGTGGGAATGCTCCCAGCTATGTTGTGCCTTCTAGCCAACCCCCATCCCCATGTTTTCTGTGGTTGGGAGGACAATTAAGTCAACTTAAGGCAACTCCCCCTCCACGTTGCCTTAAGTCGACTTAATAAAGTCGACTTAACTGTAAGGTCAACTTTATAAGTCGAACTTATAAAGTCGACTTTACCTGATGCTAAAGTCGACTTTATTGTCCTGCAATGTAGACAGGACTCTGTTTAAGTTGGCTTGAGGGCCCTTAAGTCGACTCAAACACACAGTGTAGATATACCCACTGAGAGCTCTGGAGACTGCCTGTCTCAGGAGAAAGGACTGTAACTGTAGTTCTTTATTTTCAAAAATAAAATTTTCAAAGTCCTTTCAACTCCATTAGCTTTTTCTGAAAATTTTAGCCTGGGTCACTTTGGGGCTACTACTCAAATGCAAACAACTCTCGTTTAGCTACCAACAGTTCCTAATTCTTTTTGTATGTTTATTTGTTTGTTTATTTTTCATTCAGCCAGCTCAGGGAGATGTAAAATCATCCTGACCATATGACAAAATCATGGTTGTTGCAAAAAAGGTTCATATCATTTTGGGGTGTTTCAACAGAAGGGTCATATGTAAGATAAGGGAGTTAGTTGTCTTGCTCTATGTAGGCACTATTGAGGCCTCACCTGGAGTTCTGTGTCCTGTTCGGTGTACCACAGTTAAGGAAAGATGTGAATAAACTCGAGACAGTCCAGAGGAGAGCAATGAGAATGATGAAAGGTTTAAAAAACCTGACCTGTAGATTTAGGCTTAAAAAAAACCTGGGCATGATTAGTCTTGAGAAATGGATGTGCGGTGCAAAGGAGGGAGGGCAACCTGATAACACTCTGCCTGTATGTTAAATGCCATTAGAAAGAGGACAGAGATCAATTGTTCTCCATGTCCACAGAAGGTACAACAGAAAGTAATGGGCTGAATCCCATTACTGCCACAGTGGAGTTACAGATTAATGGTAAAATCTTTCTAGCTCTCAGGGTGGTGAAAATCACAGGGATTCCTCTTAGGGGCCTGATGTGGTAGGCGAGGAAGCAGAGGAACCCCAATCTTCCCCTGGATCATGCATTATTCTGGGGTTCAGAAAGGTGGACATCTGGCAAGGGGATGTGATGAACATGTCCAGAGGCAGCGATATAGGTGCTGAGGGAACATTTTCACCAAACATACAGATGCTGACTGAGTTTAGGACTCCAGAATTCAAGCACAATTCAATCTCTCCTCCTTTCCAGTGCCTGCTCTTTGATAATCTTTTCCTCTACATTGGTGCCAAGTTATCTGTGTGTACCAGGGCCATTCCAGAGTCCTAAAGTTGAAAGGGACCTCCATTTAATCCCACCCCTGCAGAACAGGGCCTTCCATTTTCATTCCTGTACAGATCCTGCCTAGAAAAAACATGTTGTCTTCCTAGGTCTCTGGCTGTAGACTCATCTGTAAATAGGAACAAAGAGTGCTCACCACCCTTAGGAGATAGAAGACCATATTCTTCAAAGCAAAAATTCTGAAAAGGAGTAGGGGGAAGCATCTTCATGAACAAGCCACTCATCCTGAGGACCCAGTATGGTGGGGTGTCTTATCCAGTTAATGAGTAGTTTGGCGGTAGAATGAGGGGAGAAGAGAAACAGAGCAATAAAGTGATACTTTTATACACAATAGTAGTGAACCTAGTACTGGAATACTGCATCCAGTTTTCATGTCCACTTTCAACTGGAATCTAGAAAAAAATGAAATGGATGTGGAGCTGAGTTACTGAAAAACTGTGAGGGCTCAAAAAACAAAAAGTAATAAAACTAAGGAGTTCAATCACTTTTACTTTTTGAAATGAAGGTCAAGAAATTTGTTGACTGAAGTGTGTGAGAAAAAATATTGAGTATTGAAGGGTTGTTTAATCCAGCAGAGAAAGGCATAACAAAAACCAATGGGTGATTTAGGAACTTTCAGAATTTCTGCAGGAAAAGAGCAATGTGCATAGGCAAGACCATTCTATCACTTTTTTAATTATTTTTCATCCATTTAAATGTGCATAGTTGCAGGAAATTAAGGGAACATTATACTGCAGGAATAGTTAGAACAGTTTTTATTCAACAGACATTGGCTCTATCTACATTGTAAAAGCTAAGTCGACTATTCAGTCAACTTAAAAAAGTCTACTTAAAGTCGACTTTAAGTAGACCTTATTAAGTTGACTTAGTGAGTCCACACTACATAAAGTTGACTTTATAAAGTCTACTTTAAATGGGTGCCCTGGCTTAAGTCGACTTTATAATGTTGACTTAATGGCCCCACTGCACTAAGTCGACTGTATTAAGTCGACTTAGTGAGTCCACATTGCCTGAAGTCGACTTAATAAAGTCAACTTAACGGTAAAGTCGACTTAAAAGTGGACCTTATAAAGTCAACTTTACTGGACCCTAAAGTTGACTTTATTGCCCTGCAGTGTAGACAGGGCTCTGTTTAAGTCGACCTAAGAGCCCTTAGGTTGACTTAAACACATAGTGTAGATATACCCCTTGGTTTCAAAAACTTAAAATTTTATAATCATTAAAACACAAATTGTCAACATCCCTTGTCAAAACATACAAACTAAGTATCCTTAAATCAAACTAAGGTAAGTTCTCAGCATGTATATTTCTCACTTTGCCTATCTATAAACTTAGATTATTATCATTGAAAATATTTCTTACATTATGTGTGTGCAGTGAAATGTGTTTACAGTCATTTTCCAATAAAAGTCCAATCCTCCCAACTTTAGCTAGAATGTCTTTGTGTCTTCTGTGCAATGTACTTTTCATGCCCTAGAACTTGCCATGCCTCTGTACAGAAAAGAGAGAGTAACTGATGATAAAAATAAAAACCCAGATACAGATTCTCCTAAATGAATAAGAACTGAATCGCTGCTACTTGTGAGTTCATGCTGTAAGTTATTTGCAAATATATGGAAGAAGAAGAAGAAGAAGAAGATTATAATGATAACAAAAAGAAATAAAACCCTTAGGCTGTGTCCACATGGCACTTCCCTTTCGAAACAACAGCCATTATTTCAAAAGAAAAAGTGTGATGTCCAAACAACATTTTGTTATTTCAAAATGACGGGACTCATCATTTTGAAATAACGATTGTTGTTTCAATCAATCAATCAATCAAATCATAGGGCTGGAAGGGACCTCGTGAGATCATTGAGTCCAACCCCCTGGGAATTGAACCCAGGACCTTCTGCACGTTAAGCAGAGGTGCATTTTGAAACAGTAAAACCTGGTCTGCTTTCGAAACAACCGTTGTTTTGAAATGACTGTATCAAAACAACAGTGTTCGGACACGTTGTTTTGAAACACCCATTTTGAAACAATGAATTGAAATGGCTGTTTCAAAACAACAGGTCCAAAACCCGTTATTTCAAAACAACGTTGTTTCAAAAGCGGCTTGGAGGGTGATCTTCTTCCTCCCAGGGTGCCCTGGTCCAGGAAGTGCCCTCCTAGGCTTGTGCCTTGTGCTGCCAGCCTGTGAAGGTGGGCCATGGCCGAGGCACAAGCAGCTCCCTCACAAGGACAGTGGAGGGGATCCATGTGGTCCCAGATTGAGACCCTTGCCCTCCTCCGCATTTGGGGAAGGGAGGACATCCTGGAGCACTTCAGGGCCAGCCACAGGAATGTGGACATTTATGCAGATATTGCCTGGGTGCTGGCAGATGAGGGCTTTGAGTGTACCACTGAACAGGTGCGCTCAAAGGTGAAGGGGCTGTGGCAGGAGTATCCCCGAAGAGGAGCCCCGGACTAGCAGCCCTGAGGAGCCCCCAGGGGAGCAGGAGGCAGCAGAGTCTGACGGGACATTGCGCCGGACATCAGGCATCCCAGTTGTTAAGTGTCCCCCCCCACCACAAAGCAGGGAGGCCCCGGAGTGCAGGGCATGGGTCCTGAGGGGGGCACGGCCCTGGGACGGTGAGACTCAGGCCCAGGGGAGGGGGCACACACTCTCCTGTGCAGGCATGCCGCAGGGAGGCATTTGGAGACAGGGTCTCATGCCCAAGCAGGATGGGGATCTCTCAACACAGGGTGGCAATAGGCAGCCTTCGCAGCATGCAGGGCAAAGAGCCTGCAGCCAGCATGGCTGTCACATGGCTCAGGAGACTTCCCAGGCCACATGCTGCTGAGAACAGCGCACTATCTACCATGGGCCACAAGGCCCTGTGCCCCCTGATTGCAGTGTACAGAGCCCACCCAGCCTTGGAATCCTGTTAGCTGTCAGGGCAGGGGTAATTTGCAGCTCACAGGCTGCACACACCAAGGCTAGTAGGCTGGCACCTAACCATTCTCCCTTTTGCCCCTGCAGCTCGTCCACCCACCCGCCGGCTTTCTCCCAGGAGCCTGGCACTGGCCACCAGGCAAAGGAGCAGAGCCCGCCTGACACGCGACGAGATCCTCGCGGCCACACTAGGACTCGGCCAGCAGGTGGAGGAATCAACCCGGGTTTGGCACCTGGAGCAGGCCAGGCACCAGGATGCCGCAGTCCAGCAGCTGCAGCGGGCCACCGACACAGACGACTGCATCGTGGCGGCAATGGAGCGACAGGCAGCGGCTATGGAGTGGCAGGCAGCGGCTATGGAGCGCCAGGCCACAGCACTGGAGAACATCCACACCGAGCTCCAGCGCAGAGGGTCACACCTTGTCCCCCAGCCTGGCACTGCCCCTGCTGCTGCTGCACCCAGGGACCTAGCTGCCCCTCTCTGCTGGTGACCCCTCACCCGGGGTGGCCTAGGCAAAGGCTGTGGCACTGCAGGCCCTGCCCCAGGGGTGCCTCCCAGCTAAAATGCCCCCCCAGTTGTCCCCAAACCCCTACCCCACATCCCCTGTCCCCCCAGTTCAATGCCTCACCCCACATCCCCTGTCTCCCCAGTTCCGCCTTCCCATACCCCTTTGCTTGTTTTGTTTAATAAACACAGTTCACACAGATTCACAATTTGTTGAGTGTTTTATTGGGTTGGGGTCAGGGTATGGGTGGGTTGGGTGGGGGCTGGCTGGGGCAGACTGGAGGAGCAGGCAGTGTGATGGGGTTCGCATGGCAATGTGGGTGCCATTGAGTATCTCCCCACTTGGAAAGCCCAGAGCAGCGAGACTGGCGATGATGTCCTGCAGCGCTCCCAGGGTGACAAGGCGTGGCAGCAGGACCATGCGGATGGCGTGGGCAACCTGCAGCGGCACTTCCCCAACGGTGGACATCCTGACAGTGAAGACATGGGCAACAGACCTGTGGGACTTGGAAGTGGCCATTTTCCTGAGAGTGATGGCCACACACTTGTCCACAGAGATGCCTGCCCTCACCACCGTGTCCCTTTGGCACTGGACTGAGGTGAGCGTGGCGATGAGGTGAGTGAAGGTCTCCCCACTAACCTAGAGATTCCTCGTCCAGGACTTGTTGCTCCAGATTTGCTGGAGAACCCACTCCCACCAGTCTGTGCTGGTGCCCAGCGGGGCTGTGGCACAGAAGGGGACAGGAAGCTATTGGTGATGTGAGGGCCATGGAGATGATGGTCTGGGGCGCAGCTCTGGGCTCATCGGTCTCAGGGAAAGTGTGTCCCACATCAGGGCAACACCCTGCAGGCTAGCAGTGGGTCGGCCAAGTTCTCCAGGATGGCATGGGAGCTGGGGAGCATCCATAGCCATCTCACTTGTGACCTCTTCGGAGTCGCACTGGACAGGGAGGGGCGGCCAGTTTGTGCTTGTAGGTGATTGGCTGGCAATCTGGCTGGCAACATGGCCCAGTGAGCCGGCCATGTTGCCACACCTCCTATGCTGCCCCTCAGCTGGAATCGAAATGGCATGTCCACACATAGGGCATGCTATTTCGATTTGAAGGGATTCCCTTAATTCGAATTAAGAAACTGTTAATTTGAATTAACTTATTTTGAAATGAGTTATTTTGAAAGGGGTTCTTTTGAAATAAAAGTTACTGTGTAGACATACTCTTAGTAAAAGAAAAGCCAGGAAAGAAGATGATGAAAAGAAAGAAGGAAGAGAAGCAGCAGCAAGAGAAGAAGAGGGAAAGGAATAGAATAAAATGTATTCATAACCTATGTATCATAGTTTTCAAAGCTTCTTTCACATCCTTGTTCCTCAAGGTGTAAATAATGGGGTTTAACATTGGTGTTAAGATGCTATATAGAACTGAAATCAGTCTGACACTAACTGGTGAGTAATTTGAACTGGGTCTCAAGTAGGAGAAGATAGAACTACCATAATACAGAAGAACTACAATCAAGTGTGACAAACAAGTAGAAAATGCTTTCCTCTTTCCCAGGGACGACAGCATCTTCAAGATGGTTGAGATGATGTAAGTATAGGACAGAAGGATGCAGGCAAAGGGCATCCAGGCTATGAACAGGCCAATGGATAGCAGAAGGAGTTTATTGATGGAGGTGTCCCCACATGACAGTTCAAGCAGTGGTGGGATGTCACAGTAAAAGTAATCAATATGATTGTCCCCACAGAATGGTAACTGGAAGGCGAAGACTGTGTGTATTGCAGAATTAAGGAATCCACTTACCCAGGCAGCTGCTGATAGCTGTAGGCAAATGCTTTTGTTGACGATCAATGTGTAACACAGAGGGTTGCAAATGGCAACATAGCGGTCAAAGGCCATCATTGCCAGCAGGAGGCACTCTGTGCCCACAAAGGAGAAGAAAAAATACAGTTGCACCACACAGCCAGTGTAGGAGATGTTGCTTCTCTCAGAAAGAAGATGAACCAGCATCTAAAGGATAGTGGTGGTGGTGTAACAGATGTCCAGAAAGGACAAGTTCCCAAGAAAGAAATACATAGGAATGTGGAGTCGCTGATCCACCAAGGCAGTGATGATGATGAAAGTGTTCCCAAGTCGGGTGAAGAGGTAAGTGAACAAAAACCCCATGAAAAGTGAAAGCCGCACCTCCTGGAGGTTGGAAAATCCCAGAATGATGAACTCCTTCAATGCAGTTTGATTTTGTCTCTCCATGTTTCAACATTCAGTTATGCTCCTACCATTGGAAAAGAATGTTAAGAGAAACGTTAATAAAGTTTTGAGGGTAATCTTGTTGTATGATATGTAAATATTCAACTTGAAAACACTAATGGACCTCAAAAATGGTTTTGTGGGATGGATTCATTATAGGAAAATGAGGCATTCAAATACTATGGTAGTGAAATTTGTATACTAATAATTGGCACTTATATAATCCCTTTCAAATATTTACACGAAGTAATATTGAAAAAATCTAGTAAATGTTATCCCCATTTTACCAATTGGGAAAACAAGGCACAAAGAGGAGGTGTGACATAGCCAAGTTCACACAGCAGGCTCAAGGTCCTTTCCACATACTGCTCTTCGCTGCCTTAGTCCAACTCAAAGGTAATCCTCACGTAGGATTCAGTGGGTTTTTTATCAGTCCACAGGTAACTTTGCAAGACAGAAAGGAAAAAAAAGTAGCTGATAGATAGATAGATAGATAGATAGATAGATAGATAGATAGATAGAT